>JAVLSZ010000068.1:1305000-1350000 GCA_032313775.1 Urocyon cinereoargenteus
CGGGTTAGGGTTCGGGTTCGGGTTAGGGTTCGGGTTAGGGTTAGGGTTCGGGTTAGGGTTAGGGTTAGGTTTCGGTTTAGGTTTAAGGTTCGGGTTCAGGTTAGGGTTAGGGGTAGGGTCTGGGTTCGGTTTAGGGTTAGGTTTAGGGTTAGGGTTAGGGTTCGGGTACGGGTTTGGGTTAGGGTTAGGGTTAGGGTTCGGGTTAGGGATAGGGTTCGGTTTCGGGTTAGGGTTCGGGTTAGGGTTCGGGTTCGGGTTAGGGTTAGGGTTAGGGTTCGGGTTCGGTTTAGGGTTAGCGTAAGTGTTCGGGTTAGGGTTAGGGTTCGGGTGTGGGTTTGGGTTAGGGTTAGTGTTCGGGTTAGGGTTAGGGTTCGGGTTAGGGTTAGGGTTAGGGTTCGGGTTAGGGTTAGGGTTCGGGTTAGGGTTAGGGTTTGGGTTCGGTTTCGGGTTCGGGTTCGGGTTAGGGTTAGGGTTTGGTTTAGGGTTAGGTTTCGGGTTAGGGATAGGGTTCGGGTTACGGTTAGGGTTCGGGTTCGGGTTAGGGTTAGGGTTAGGGTTCGGGTTCGGGTTAGGGTTAGGGTTAAGGTTAGGGTTCGGGTTAGGTTTCGGTTTCGGGTTAGGTTTAGGGTTAGGGTTAGGATTCGGGTTAGGGTTAGGATTAGGGTTCGGTTTAGGGTTAGGGTTCGGTTTAGGGTTAGGTTTGGGTTCGCGTTAGGGTTAGGGTTAGGGTTAGGGTTAGGCTTAGGGTTCGGGTTAGGGTTAGCGTTAGGGTTCGGGTTATGGTTAGTGTTAGGGTTAGGGTTAGGTTTTAGCGTTAGTGTTAGGGTTAGGGTTAGGGTTAGGGTTAGAGTTTAGGGTTAGGGTTAGCGTTAGGGTTAGTGTTAGGGTTCGGGTTAGGGTTAGGGTTAGGGTTACGGTTCGGGTAGGGTTAGGTTTAGGGTTCGGGTTAGGGTTAGGTTTAGGGTTAGGTTTAGGGTTAGGTTTAGGGTTAGGGTTCGTGTTAGGGTTAGGGTTAGGGTTCGGGTTAGGGTTAGGGTTAGGTTTTGGGTTAGGGTTAGGGTTAGGGTTCGAGTTAGTGTTCTGGTAAGGGTTAGGGTTAGGATTCGGGATAGGGTTAGGGTTAGGGTTCGGGTTAGGGTTAGGGTTAGGGTTCGGGTTAGGGTTAGGGTTAGGGTTCGGGTTAGGGTTCGGGTTCGGGTTAGGTTAGGGTTCGGGTTCAGGTTAGGGTTCGTGTTTGGGTTAGGGTTCGGGTTAGGGTTAGGGTTAGGTTTAGGTTTCGGGTTCGGGTTAGGGTTAGGGTTCAGGTTAGGGTTAGGGTTAGGATTCGGGTTAGGGCTAGGGTTCGGATTAGGGTTAGGGTTAGGGTTGGTGTTCGGGTTAGGGTTAGCGTTAGGGTTAGGGTTCGGGTTCGGGTTAGGGTTCGGGTTAGGCTTAGGGTTAGGGTTCGGGTTAGGGTTAGGGTTCGAGTTAGGTTTCGGTTTCGGTTTAGGGTTCGGTTTAGGGTTAGGGTTAGGGTTAGGGTTCTGATTAATGTTACGTTTCGGGTTCGGGTTAGGGTTAGGTTTAGGGTTAGGGTTAGGGTTAGGGGTTAGGGTTACGGTCGGTTTAGAGTTCGGGTTAGGGTTCGGTTTAGGGTTAGGGTTAGGGTTCGTGTTAGGGTTAGGGTTCGGGTTAGGGTTAGGGTTAGGGGTTAGGGTTAGGGTTAGGGTTAGGGTTAGTGTTCGGCTTAGGGTTAGGGATAGGGTTAGGGTTAGGGTTCGGGTTAGGTTTAGGGTTAGGGTTCGGTTTAGGGTTAGGGTTAGGGTTAGGGTTAGGTTTTAGGGTTAGGGTTAGGGTTATGGTTAGGGTTAGTGTTAGGGGTTAAGGTTAGGGTTAGGGTTAGGGTTAGGGTTCAGGTTAGGGTTAGGGTTCGGGATAGGGTTAGGGTTAGGTTTAGTGTTAGGTTTAGGGTTCGGGTTAGGGTTAGGGTTAGAGTTAGTGTTAGGGGTAGGGTTCGGGTTAGGGTTCGGGTTAGGGTTAGGGTTAGGGTTAGGGTTAAGTTTCGGATTAGGGTTAGTGGTAGGGTTCGGGTTAGGGTTCGGGTTCGGGTTAGGGTTAGGGTTAGGGTTCGGTTAGGGTTAGGGTTACGGTTAGGGTTAGGGGTTAGGGTTAGGGTTCGGGTTAGGGTTAGGGTTAGGGTTAGGGGTTAGGTTTAGGTTTCGGGTTAGGGTTCGGGTTAGGGTTCGGTTTCAGTTTAGGTTTAGGGTTAGGGTTCGGGTTCAGGTTAGGGTTAGCGTAAGGGTTCGGGTTAGGGTTAGGGTTCAGGTTCGGGTTCGGGTTAGGGTTAGGGTTCGTGTTAGGGTTAGGGTACGGGTTAGCGTTAGGGTTCGGGTTCGGGTTCGGGTTAGGGTTAGGGTTAGGGATCGGGTTAGGGTTAAGGTTCGGGTTAGGGATAGGGTTCGGGTAAGGGTTAGGGTTCGGGTTCGGGTTAGGGTTAGGGTTAGGGTTAGGGTTCGGTTAGGGTTAGGGTTAGGGTTAGGGTTAGGGGTTAGGTTTTGGGTTCGGGTTAGCGTTAGGTTTAGGGTTAGGGGTTAGGGTTAGGGTTAGGGTTAGGGTTAGTGTTAGGGTTCGGGTTAGGGTTACGGTTAGGGTTAGGGTTCGGATTAGGGTTATGGTTAAGGTTCGTGTTAAGGTTAGGTTTAGGGTTAGGTTTAGGATTAGGGTCGGGTTAGGGTTAGGGTTAGGGTTAGTGTTAGGGTTAGGGTTAGGGTTTGGGTTAGGATTCGGTTTAGGGTTAGGGTTAGGTTTCGGGTTAGGTTTAGGGTTAGGGTTCGGGTTAGGGTTCGGGTTAGGGTTAGGGTTAGGATTCGGGTTAGGGTTAGGGTTAGGTTTCGGGTTAGGTTTAGGGTTAGGGTTCGGGTTAGGGTTCGGGTTCGGGTTAGGTTTAGGGTTCGTGTTCGGGTTAGGGTTCGGTTTCAGGATAGGTTTAGGGGTTAGTGTTCGGGTTAGGGTTAGGATTAGGGTTCGGGTTAGGGTTAGGGTTAGGGGTAGGTTTAGGGTTAGGGTTTGGGTTATGGTTAGGGTACGGGTTAAGTTTAGGGTTCCTGTTAGGGTTAGGGTTAGGGTTAGGGGTTAGGGTTAGGGTTAGGGTTAGGGTTAGGTTTAGGGTTAGGGTTCGGGTTAGGGTTAGGGTTCGGGTTAGGTTTAAGTTTAGGGTTCGGGGTAGTGTTAGGGATAGTGTTATTGTTCGTGTTAGGCTTAGGGTTCGGGTTAGGGTTCGGGTTAGGGTTAGGGTTAGGGTTAGGGTTCGGTTTAGGTTTCGGGTTCGGGTTAGGGTTAGGTTTAGGGTTAGGGTTAGGGTTCTGGTTAGGGTTAGGGTTAGGGTTAGTGGTTAGGGTTAGGGTTAGGGTTCGGGTTAGGGTTAGGGTTAGGGTTAGGGTTAGGGTTCGGGTTAGGGTTAGGGTTCGGGTTCGGGTTCGGGTTAGGGTTCGGGTTAGGGATAGGTTTCGCGTTAGGGTTAGGGTTCGGGTTAGGGTTAGGGTTCGGGTTCAGGTTAGGTTTAGGGTTAGGGTTCGGGTTCGGATTAGGGTTAGGGTTAGGGTTCGGGTTAGGGTTAGGGGTTAGTGTTAGGGTTAGGGTTAGGGTTAGGGTTAGGTTTGGGTTCGGGTTAGGGTTAGGGTTAGGGTTAGGGTTAGGCTTAGGGTTCGGGTTAGGGTTAGCGTTAGGGTTCGGGTTAGGGTTAGTTTAGGGTTAGGGTTAGGTTTTAGGGTTAGGGTTAGGGTTAGGGTTAGGGTTAGGGTTCGGGTTAGGGTTAGGGTTAGGGTTAGGGTTCGGGTTAGGGTTAGGTTTAGGGTAAGGGTTAGGGTTCGAATTAGGGTTAGGGTTAGGTTTTGGGTTAGGGTTAGGGTTAGGGTTCGAGTTAGGGTTCGGGTTAGGGTTAGGGTTAGGATTCGGGATAGGGTTATGGTTAGGGTTCGGGTTAGGATTAGGGTTAGGGTTCGGGTTAGGGTTAGGGTTAGGGTTCGGGTTAGGGTTCGGGTTCGGGTTAGGGTTAGGTTCGGGTTCGGGTTAGGGTTCGTGTTTGGGTTAGGGTTCTGGTTAGGGTTAGGGTTAGGTTTAGGTTTCGGGTTCGGGTTAGGGTTAGGGTTCGGGGTAGGGTTAGGGTTAGGGTTCGGGTTAGGGTTAGGGTTCGGGTTAGGGTTAGGGTTAGGGTTCGGGTTCGGGTTAGGGTTAGCGTTAGGTTTAGGGTTAGGGTTCGGGTTAGGGTTCGGTTTAGGGTTAGGGTTAGGGTTAGGGTTCGGGTTAGGTTTAGGGTTCGAGTTAGGTTTCGGTTTCGGTTTAGGGTTCGGGTTAGGGTTAGGGTTACGGTTAGGGTTCGGATTAAGGTTAGGTTTCGGGTTCGGGTTAGGGTTAGGTTTCGGGTTAGGGTTAGGGTTATGGGTTAGGGTTACGGTCGGGTTAGAGTTCGGGTTAGGGTTCGGGTTAGGGTTAAGGTTAGGGTTCGGTTTAGGGTTAGGGTTCGGGTTAGGGTTAGGGTTAGGGGTTAGGGTTAGGGTTAGGGTTAGGATTAGTGTTCGGCTTAGGTTAGTGTTAAGGTTAGGGTTAGGGTTCGGGTTAGGTTTAGGGTTAGGGTTCGGTTTAGGGTTAGGGTTAGTGTTAGGGTTAGGTTTTAGGGTTAGGGTTAGGGTTAGGGTTAGGGTTAGTGTTAGGGGTTAAGGTTAGGGTTAGGGTTAGGGTTAGGGTTCAGGTTAGGGTTAGGGCTCGGGATAGGGTTAGGTTAGGTTTAGGGTTAGGGTTAGGGTTTGGGTTAGGGTTAGGGTTAGTGTTAGGGGTAGGGTACGGGTTAGGGTTCGGGTTAGGGTTAGGGTTAGGTTTAAGGTTCGGATTAGGGTTAGTGGTAGGGTTCGGGTTAGGGTTCGGGTTTGGGTTAGGGTTAGGGTTAGGGTTCGGGTTAGGGTTAGGCTTAGGTTTAGGGTTCGGGTTAGTGTTAGTTTTCGGGTTCTGTTTCGGGTTAGGGTAAGGGTTCGGGTAAGGGTTAGGGTTCGGGTTAGGGTTAGGGTTAGGGTTCGGTTTCGGGTTAGGGTTAGGGTTCGGGTTCGGGATTGGGTTCGGGTTCGGGTTAGGGTTAGGGGTTAGGGTTCAGGATAGGGTTAGGGTTCGGGTTCGGGTTAGGGTTAGGGTTAGGGTTATGGTTAGGGTTCGGGTTAGGGTTAGGGTTAGGGTTCGGGTTCGGGTTCGGGTTAGGGTTATGGTTAGGGTTAGGGTTCGGGTTCGGGTTAGGGTTCTGGTTAGGGTTAGGGTTAGTGTTAGAGTTCGGGTTAGGGTTAGGGTTCGAGTTATGGTTCTGGTTCGGGTTAGGGTTCGGGTTAGTGATAGGGTTAGGATTAGGGTTCGGGTTAGGGTTAGGTTTCGGGTTCAGGTTAGGGTTAGGTTTCGGGTTAGGGTTAGGGTTAGGGGTTAGGGTTAGGGTCGGGTTAGATTTCGGGATAGGGTTCGGGTTAGGGTTAGGGTTAGGGTTCGGGTTAGGGTTAGGGTTCGGTTTAGGGTTAGGGTTAGGGGTTAGTGTTAGGGTTAGGGTTAGGTTTAGTGTTCGGCTTTGGGTTAGGTTTAGGGTTAGGGAAAGGGTTCGCGTTAGGGTTAGGGTTAGGGTTCGGGTTAGGGTTAGGGTTATGGTTAGGGTTAGGTTTTAGGGTTAGGGTTAGGCTTAGGGTTAGGGTTAGTGTTAGTGGTTAGGGTTAGGGTTAGGGGTTAGGGTTAGGGTTAGGGTTAGGGTTAGGGTTCGGGTTAGGGTTAGGGTTCGTGTTAGGGTTAGGGTTAGGGTTCGGGTTAGGGTTAGGGTTAGGGTTCGGGTTAGGGTTAGGCTTAGGGTTTGGGTTAGGGTTAGGGTTAGGGTTAGGTTTCGGGTTAGGGTTCGGGTTAGTGTTAGGGTTAGGATTCGGGTTAGGGTTAAGGTTAGGTTTCGGGTTAGGGTTAGTGTTCGGGTTAGGGTTAGGTTTAGGGTTCGGGTTAGGGTTAGGGTTAGGGTTCGGTTTAGGGTTAGGGTTAGGTTTCGGATTCGGGTTCGTGTTAGGATTAGGGGTCGGGTTCGGGTTAGGGTTCGGGTTAGTGTTAAGGTTAGGGTTCAGGTTAGGGTTAGGGTTAGGGTTAGGGTTAGGTGTTAGGGTTAGGGTTAGGGTTAGGGTTCGGGTTAGGGTTAGGGTTCGGTTTAGGGTTAAGTTAGGGTTTGGGTTAGGGTTAGGGTTAGGGTTAGGGTTAGGGTTCGGGTTAGGGTTCGGGTTCGGGTTAGGGTTAGGGTTAGGGTTCGGGTTAGGGTTAGGATTCGGGTTCGGGTTAGGGTTCGGGTTAGGGTTCGGGTTCGGTTTAGTGTTAGGGTTAGGGTTCGGGTTCGGGATAGGTTTAGCGTAAGGGTTCGGGTTAGGGTTAGGTTTCGGGTTCTGGTTCGGGTTAGGGTTAGGTTTCGGGTTAGGGTTAGGGTTCGGGTTAGGGTTAGGTTTAGGGTTCGGGTTCGGGTTCGGGTTCGGGTTAGGGTTAGTGTTAGGGTTCGGGTAGGGTTAGGGTTCGGGTTAGGGATAGGGTTCGGGTTAGGGTTAGGGTTCGGGTTCGGGTAAGGGTTGGTGTAGTGTTCGGGTTCGTGTTAGGGTTAGGGTTAAGGTTCGGATTAGGGTTAGTGGTAGGGTTCGGGTTAGGGTTCGGGTTCGGGTTAGGGTAAGGGTTATGGTTAGGGTTCGGTTAGGGTAAGGGTTAGGGTTAGGGTTAGGGGTTAGGCTTAGGGTTAGGGTTCGGGTTAGGGTTAGGGTTAGGGTTCGGGTTAGGGTTAGGGTTAGGGTTAGGGTTAGGTTTCGGGTTAGGGTTAGGTTTAGGGTTCAGGTTCGGGTTAGGTTTAGGGTTAGGGTTCGGGTTAGGGTTCGGGTTCGGGTTCGGGTTAGGGTTAGGGTTCGGGATAGGGTTAGGGTTCGGGTTCAGGTTAGGGTTCGGGTTAGGGTCCGGGTTCGGGTTAGGGTTAGGGTTAGGGTTCGGGTTCGGGTTAGGGTTAGGGTTAGGGTTAGGGTTAGGGTTCGGGTTAGGGTTAGGTTTCGGGTTAGGGTTAGGGTTCGGGTTAGGGTTAGGGTTCGGGTTAGGGTTAGGGTTAGGGTTCGGGTTTGGGTTAGGCTTCGGGTTAGGGTTAGGGTTAGTTTTCGGGTTCGGGTTCGGGTTAGGGTTAGTGTTAGGGTTCGGGTTAGGGTTAGGTTTCGGGTTAGGGTTAGGGTTAGGGTTCGGGTTAGGGTTAGGTTTCGGGTTCGGGTTAGGGTTAGATTTAGGGTTCGGGTTCGGGTTACGGTTAGGGTTAGGGTTCGGGTTAGGGTTCGGTTTCGGGTTAGGGTTAGGGTTAGGGTTAGAATTCGGGTTAGGGTTAGGGTTAGGGTTCGGGTTAGGTTTAGGGTTCGGTTTAGGGTTAGCTTTAGGGTTCGGGTTAGGGTTAGGGTTAGAGTTAGGGTTCGCGTTAGGGTTAGGGTTAGCGTTAGGGTTCGGGTTAGGGATAGTGTTTGGGTTAGGGTTAGGGTAAGGTTTTAGGGTTAGGGTTATGGTTAGGGTTAGGGATAGGGGTTAGGGTTAGTGTTAGGGTAAGGGTTAAGGTTCGGGTTAGGGTTAGTGTTAGGGTTAGGGTTCGGGTTAGGGTTAGGGTTAGGTTTCGGGTTAGGGTTAGGTTTAGGGTTAGGTTTAGGGTTAGGGTTCAGGTTAGGGTTAGGGTTAGGGTTAGGGATAGGGTTAGGGTTATTATTTGGGTTAGGGTTAGGGTTAGGTTTCGGGTTAGGGTTCGGGTTAGGTTTAGGGTTAGGATTCGGGTTAGGGTTAGGGTTAGGGTTCGGGTTAGGGTTAGGGTTAGGGTTCGGATTAGGGTTAGGGTTAGGGTTCGGGTTAGGGTTCGGGTTCGAGTTAGGGTTAGGGTTCGGGTTCGGGTTAGGGTTCGTGTTTGGGTAAGGGTTCGGGTTAGGGTTAGGGTTAGGTTTAGGTTTCGGGTTAGTGTTAGTTTTCGGGTTCTGTTTCGGGTTAGGGTTAGGGTTCGCGTTAGGGTTAGGGTTCGGGTTAGGGTTAGGGTTAGGGTTCGGTTTAGGTTTAGGGTTAGGGTTCGGTTTAGGGTTAGGGTTCGGGTTAGGGTTAGGGTTAGGGTTCGGGTTCGGGTTAGGGTTAGGTTTAGGGTTAGGGTTCGGGTTCGGGTTAGGGTTCGGTTTAGGGTTAGGGTTAGGGTTAGATTTCGGGTTAGGGTTAGGGTTCGAGTTAGGGTTCTGGTTCGGGTTAGGATTCGGGTTAGGGTTAGGGTTAGGATTAGGGTTCGGGTTAGAGTTAGGTTTCGGGTTCAGGTTAGGGTTAGGTTTCGGGTTAGGGTTAGGGTTAGGGGTTAGGGTTAGGTCGGGTAAGATTTCGGGTTAGGGTTCGGTTTAGGGTTAGGTTTAGGGTTCGGTTTAGGGTTAGGGTTCGGTTTAGGGTTAGGGTTAGGGGTTAGTGTTAGGGTTACTGTTCGGCTTTGGGTTAGGGTTAGGGTTAGGGAAAGTGTTCGGGTTAGGGTTAGGGTTAGGGTTCGTGTTAGTGTTAGGGTTCGGGTTAGTGTTAGGGTTAGGGTTCGGGTTAGGGTTAGGGTTCGGGTTAGGGTTAGGGTTAGGGTTCGGGTTAGGGTTAGGGTTCGGGTTCGGGTTAGGGTTAAGGTTCGTGTTAGGGTTAAAGTTCGGGTTAGGGTTAGGGTTAGGGTTCGGGTTAGGGTTCGGGTTAGGGTTAGGGTTAGGGTTAGGTTTCGGGTTAGGGTTAGGGTTTGGGTTCGGGTTAGGGTTAGGGTTAGGGTTAGGGTTAGTTTTAGGGTTCGGGTTCGGGTTAGGGTTAGGGGTTAGTGTTCGGGTTTGGGTTACGGTTAGGGGTAGGGTTTGGGTTAGGGTTAGGGGTTTGTGTTAGGGTTAGGTTTAGGGTTAGGGTTAGGGTTCGGATTAAGGTTAGGTTAGGGTTAGGGTTAGGGTTCGGTTTAGGGTTAGGGCTAGGGTTAGGGTTAGGGTTAGGGTTCGGGTTAGGGTTAGGGTTAGGGTTAGGTTTCGGGTTAGGGTTAGGGTTAGTGTTCGGGTTAGGGTTCGGGTTAGGGTTAGGGTTAGGGTTCGGGTTAGGGTTCGGTTAGGGTTCGGGTTCGGGTTAGGGTTAGGTTTCGGGTTAGGGTTCGGGTTATGGTTCGGGTTAGGGTTAGGGTTAGGTTTAGGGTTCGGGTTAGGGTTCGAGTTAGGGTTAGGGTTAGGGTTAGGGATCGGGTTAGTGTTCGGGTTAGGGTTCGGGTTAGGGTTAGGGTTCGGGTTAGGATTAGGGTTCGGGTTAGGTTTAGGGTTGGGTTTAGGGTTAGCGTTAGGGCTCGGGTTAGGGTTAGTGTTAGGGTTAGGGTTAGGGTTAGGTTTTAGGTTTAGGGTTAGGGTTAGGGTTAGGGTTAGGGGTAAGGGTTAGGGTTAGGGTTAGGGTTCGGGTTAGGGTTAGGGTAAGGGTTAGGGTTCGTGTTATGTTTCGGGTTAGGGGTCGGGTTAGGGTTAGGGTTAGGGTTCGGGTTAGGGTTAGGGTTAGGGTTAGGGTTCGGGTTAGGGTTAGGGTTCGGTTTAGTGTTAGGTTTAGGTTTCGGGTTCGGGATAGGGTTAGGGTTGGGGTTCGGTTTAGGGTTCGGGTTAGGGTTCGGGTTAGGGTTAGGTTTAGGGTTAGGGTTCGGGTTCGGGGTTAGGGTTAGGGTTAGGGTTCGGGTTAGGGTTCGGGTTAGGGTTAGGTTTCGGGTAAGGGGTTAGGGTTCGGGTTTGCGTTAGGGTTAGGGTTAGGGTTCCGGTTAGGGTTAGGGTTAGGTTTCGGATTAGGGTTAGGGTTAGGGTTAGGGTTCGGGTTAGGGTTAGGGTTCGGGTTAGGGTTCGGGTTAGGTTTAGGGTTAGATTTAGGGTTAGGGTTAGGGTTAGGGTTCGGGTTAGGGTTAGGGTTCGGGTTAGGGTTAGGGTTAGGGTTAGGTTTAGGGTTCGGGTTAGGGTTCGGTTTAGAGTTAGGTTTCGGGTTAGGGTTAGGGAAAGGGTTAGGGTTAGGGTTAGGGTTAGGGTTAGGGTTAGGGTTCGGGTTCGGGTTCGGGTTCGGGTTAGGGTTAGGGTTACGGTTCGGGTTAGGGTTCGGGTTAGGGTTAGGGTTCGGGTTAGGGTTAGGATTAGGGTTAGAGTTAGGGTTAGGGTTAGGGTTCGGGTTAGGGTTAGGGTTAGGTTTAGGGTACGTGTTAGGGTTAGGGTTCGGGTTAGGGTTAGGTTTAGGGTTAGGTTTAGGGTTCGGGTTCGGGTTAGGTTTAGGGTTCGGGTTAGGGTTAGGGTTACGGTTAGTGTTCGGGTTAGGGTTAGGGTTTGGGTTAGGGTTAGGGTTCGGTTTCGGTTTAGAATTAGGGTTAGGGTTAGGGTTCGGGTTCGGGTTAGGGTTCGGGTTAGGGTTAGGGTTAGGGTTAGGGTTCGTCTTAGGGTGAGGGTTAGGGTTAGGGTTAGGTTTCGGGTTACGGTTAGGGTTCTGGTTAGGGTTAGGGTTAGGGTTAGGGTTCGGTTTAGGGTTAGGGTTAGGGTTCGGGTTAGGGTTAAGTTAGGTTTCGGGTAGGGTTAGGTTTAGGGTTAGGGTTAGGGATAGGGTTCGGGTTAGGCTTAGGGTTAGGGTTAGGGTTCGGGTTAGGGTTAGGGTTAGGTTTCGGTTTAGGGTTCGGGTTAGGTTTAGGGTTAGGGTTAGGTTTCGTGTTAAGGTTAGGGTTAGGGTTAGGTTTCGGGTTCGGGTTAGGGTTAGGGTTAGGGTTCGGGTTAGGGTTCAGGTTCGGGTTAGGGTTAGGGTTAGGTTTCGGGTTCGGGTTAGGGTTAGGGTCCGGGTTAGTGTTAGGTTCCGGGTTAGGGTTAGGGTTAGTATTCGGGTTAGGTTTCGGGTTAGGGTTGGGGTTAGGGTTAGGTTTCGGGTTAGGGTTAGGTTTAGGGTTAGAGTTAGGGTTAGGGTTAGGGTTCGGGTTAGGGTTAGGGTTAGGTTTAGGGTACGGATTAGGGTTAGGGTTAGGGTTAGGGTTCGAGTTACGGTTCGAGTTCGGGTTAGGGTTCGGTTTAGGGTTAGGGTTAGGGTTAGGATTCGGTTTAGGTTTAGGTTTCGGGTTCGGGTTTGGGTTAGGTTTCGGGTTAGGGTTAGGGTTAGGGGTTAGGGTAAGGGTCGGGTGAGAGTTCGGGATAGGGTTCGGGTTAGGGTTAGGGTTAGGGTTCGGGTTAGTGTTAGGGTTCGGGTTCGGGTTAGGGTTAGGGGTTAGGGTTAGGGTTAGGGTTAGTGTTCGGCTTAGGGTTAGGGTTAGGGTTAGGGTTAGGGTTCGGGTTAGGTTTAGGGTTAGGGTTCGGGTTAGGTTTAGGGTTAGGGTTAGGGTTAGGTTTTAGGGTTAGGGTTAGGGTTAGGGTTAGGGTTAGTGTTAGTGGTTAGGGTTAGGGTTAGGGTTAAGTTTCAAGTTAGGGTTAGGGTTCGCGTTAGGGTTAGGGTTAGGTTTAATGTTATGGTTAGGGTTCGGGTTAGGGTTAGGGTTAGGGTTCGGGTTAGGGTTAGGTTTAGGGTTAGGGTTAGGGTTAGGGTTCGGGTTAATGTTAGGTTTCGGGTCGGGTTAGGGTTCGGGTTTGGGTTAGGGTTCGGGTTCGGGTTAGGGTTAGGGTTAGGGTTCGGGTTCGGGTTAGGGTTAGGCTTAGGGTTCGGGTTAGGTTTCGGTTTTGGGTTAGGGTTAGGGTTTGGGTTAGAATTCGTGTTAGGGTTAGGGTTAGGGTTCGGGTTAGGGTTAGGGTTCGGGTTAGGGTTAGGTTTAGGGTTCGGGTTAGGTTTAGGGTTAGAATTATGGTTCGGGTTAGGGTTAGGGTTAGCGTTAGGGTTCTGGTTAGGGTTAGTGTTAGGGTTAGGGTTACGGTTAGGTTTTAGGGTTAGGGTTAGTGTTAGGGTTAGGGTTAGGGGTTAGGGTTAGGGTTAGGGTTAGGGTTAGGGTTCGGGTTAGGGTTAGGGTTAGGGTTAGGGTTAGGGTTAGGGTTAGGGTTCGGGTTAGGGTTAGGGTTAGTGTTCGGGTTAGGGTTAGGTTTAGGGTTAGGTTTAGTGTTAGGGTTCGGGTTAGGGTTAGGGTTAGGGTTCGGGTTAGTGTTGGGGTTAGGGTTTCGGTTAGGGTTAGGGTTAGGGTTAGGGTTCGGGTTAGGTTTCGGGTTAGGGTTAGGGTTAGGATTCGGGTTAGGGTTAGGTTTAGGGTTCGGGTTTGGGTTAGGGTTCGGGTTCGGGTTAGGGTTAGGATTAGGGTTCGGGTTAGGGTTCGGGTTTGTGTTAGGGTTAGGGTTCGGGTTCGGGTTAGGTTTCGTGTTTGGGTTAGGGTTCGGGTTAGGGTTAGGTTTAGGTTTAGGGTTCGGGTTAGGGTTAGTGTCGGGTTCTGGTTCGGGTTACGGTTAGGGTTCGGGTTAGGGTTAGGGTTCGGGTTAGGGTTAGCGTTAGGGTTCGGGTTAGGGTTAGGGTTAGGGTTAGGGTTCGGGTTAGGGTTAGGGTTCGGGTTAGGGTTAAGGTTAGGTTTCGGGTTCGGGTTCGAGGTAGGGTTAGGGTTAGGGTTAGGGTTCGGGTTCGGGTTAGGGTTCGGGTTAGGGTTAGGGTTAGAGTTCGGTTTAGGGTTAGGGTTCGAGTTAGGGTTCGGGTTCGTGTTAGGGTTAGGGTTCGAGTTAGGGTTCGGGTTAGGGTTAGGTTTTGGTGTTCGGGTTAGGGTTATGTTTCGGGTTAGAGTTAGGGTTAGGGTTTAGGGTAAGGTCGGGTTAGATTTTGGGTTAGGGTTGGGTTAGGGTTAGGGATAGGGTTCGGGTTCGGGTTAGGGTTAGGGTTAGGGTTATGGGTTAGGGTTAGGGTTAGGGTTAGGGTTAGGGTTAGTGTTCGGCTTAGGGTTAGGGTTAGGGTTAGGGTAAGGGTTAGGGTTAGGGTTAGGGTTAGGGTTAGGGTTAGGGTTCGAGTTAGGGTAAGGTTTAGGGTTAGGGTTAGGATTTAGGGTTAGGGTTAGGGTTAGGGTTAGGGTTAGGGGTTAGGGTTAGGGTTAGGGTTAGGGTTAGTGTTAGGGTTCAGGTTAGTGTTAGGGTTCGGGTTAGGGTTAGGGTTAGGTAGTGTTAGGTTTGGGTTCGGTTTAGGGTTAGGGTTAGGGTTAGGGTTAGGGATAGGGTTAGGATTAGGGTTAGTGTTCGGATTTGGGTTAGTTTAGGATTAGGGTTAGGGTTCGGGTTAGGGTTAGGGTTAGGGTTAGGGTTCGGGTTCGGGTTAGGTTTCGGGTTCGGGTTAGGGTTAGGGTTAGGGTTAGGGTTCGGGTTAGGGTTAGTGTTAGGGTTAGGGTTAGGGTTCGGGTTAGGGTTAGGGTTCGGGTTAGGGTTAGTGTTAGTGTTCGGGTTAGGGTTAGGTTTAGGGTTAGGGTTTGGGTTAGGGTTAGGGTTAGGGTTAGGGTTCGAGTTAGGGTTAGGTTTTAGGTTTAGGGTTCGGGTTAGGGTTAGGGTTCGGGTAAGGGTTAGGGTTGGGGTTAGGGTTAGGTTTAGGGTTCGGATTAGGGTTAGGGTTCGGGTTAGTGTTAGGGTTCGGGTTAGGGTTAGGGTTCGGGTTCGGGTTATGGTTCGGGTTTGGGTTAGTGTTCGGGTTAGGTTTAGGGTTAGGTTTAGGGATCGGGTTAGGGTTAGTGTTCGGGTTCGGGTTTGGGTTACGGTTAGGGTTCAGGTTAGGGTTAGGTTTAGGGTTCGGGTTAGGGTTAGGGTTAGTGTTCGGGTTAGGGTTAGGGTTAGGGTTCAGGTTCGGGTTCGGGTAAGGGTTAGGGTTAGCGTTCGGGTTAGGGTTATGGTTCGGGTTAGGGTTAGGGTTCGGGTTAGGTTTTGGGTTCGGGTTAGGGTTAGGGTTAGGGTTCGGGTTCGGGTTAGGGTTAGGGTTATGGTTAGGGTTAGGGTTCGGATTAGGGTTAGGGGTAGGGTTCGGGTTAGGGTTAGGGTTCGGGTTAGGGTTAGGTTTAGGGTTAGAGTTAGGGTTAGGGTTAGGGTTCAGGTTCGGGTTCGGGTAAGGGTTAGGGTTAGCGTTCGGGTTAGGGTTATGGTTCGGGTTAGGGTTAGGGTTCGGGTTAGGTTTTGGGTTCGGGTTAGGGTTAGGGTTATGGTTCGGTTTCGGGTTAGGGTTAGGTTTAGGGTTAGGTTTAGTGTTCGGGTTAGGGTTCGGGTTAGGGTTCAGTTTAGGGTTAGGGTTCGGGTTAGGGTTAGGTTTAGGGTTAGAGTTAGGGTTAGGGTTAGGGTTCGGGTTAGGTTTAGGTTTAGGGTTAGGGTTACGGTTAGGGTCCGGGTTAGGGTTAGGGTTAGGGTTCGGGTTAGGGTTCGGGTTCGAGTTAGGGTTAGTGGTTAGTGTTCAGGTTAGGGTTAGGGTTAGGTTTCGGGTTAGGGTTAGGTTTAGGGTTCGGGTTAGGGTTAGGGTAAGGGTTCGGGTTACGGTTAGGTTTCGGGTTAGGGTTAGGGTTAGGGTTCGGGTTAGGGTTCGGGTTAGGTTTAGGGTTAGGTTTCGGGTTAGGTTTAGGTTTCGGGCTAGGGTTAGGGTTAGGGTTAGGGTTAGGGTTCGGGTTAGGGTTAGGGTTAGGGTTAGGGTAAGGGTTCGTGTTAGGGTTCGGGTTAGGATTCGGGTTAGGGTTAGTGTTAGGTTTCGGGTTAGGTTTAGGTTTAGGGTTAGGGTTCGGGTTACGGTTAGGGTTAGGTTTAGGGTTAGGGTTCGGGTTGGGGTTAGGTTTTAGGGTTAGGGTTAGGGTTAGCATTAGGTTTCGGGTCAGGGTTAGGGTGCGAGTTAGGGTTAGGTTTAGGGTTCGGGTTAGGGTTAGGGTGAGAGTTAGGGTTCGGGTTAGGGTTAGGTTTCGGGTTCGGTTTAGGGTTAGGGTTCGGGTTCGGGTTAGGGTTCGCGTTTGGGTTAGGGTTCGTTTTAGGTTTAGGGTTAGGGTTAGGGTTCGGGTTAGGGTTAGGGTTCGGGTTCGGTTTCGGGTTAGGGTTAAGTTTCGGGTTAGGTTTAGGGTTAGGGTTCAGGTTAGGGTTAGGGTTAGTGTTCAGGATAGGGTTAAGGTTCGGGTTAGTGTTAGGGTTAGGGTTCGGGTTCGGGTTAGGGTTAGGGTTAGGGTTAGGGTTCGAGTTAGGGTTAGGTTTTAGGTTTAGGGTTCGGGTTAGGGTTAGGGTTCGGGTAAGGGTTAGGGTTGGGGTTAGGGTTAGGTTTAGGGTTCGGGTTAGGGTTAGGGTTAGGGTTCGGTTTAGGGTTAGGGTTCGGATTCGGGTTAGGGTTAGGGTTCGGGTTCGGGTTAGGTTTCGGGTTTGGGTTAGTGTTCAGGTTAGGTTTAGGGTTAGGTTTAGGGATCGGGTTAGGGTTAGTGTTCGGGTTCGGGTTTGGGTTACGGTTAGGGTTCAGGTTAGGGTTAGGTTTAGGGTTCGGGTTAGGGTTAGGGTTAGGGTTCGGGTTAGGGTTAGGGTTAGGGTTCGGGTTCGGGTTCGGGTAAGGGTTAGGGTTAGCGTTCGGGTTAGGGTTAGGGTTCGGGTTAGGGTTAGGGTTCGGGTTAGGGTTTGGGTTCGGGTTCGGGTTAGGGTTAGGGTTCAGGTTCGGGTTAGGGTTAGGGTTAGGGTTAGGGTTAGGGTTCGGATTAGGGTTAGGGGTAGGGTTCGGGTTAGGGTTCGGGTTCGGGTTAGGGTTAGGTTTCGGGTTAGGTTTAGTGTTAGGGTTAGGGTTCGGGTTCGGGGTAGGTTTAGGGTTCGGGTTCGGGTTAGGGTTAGGTTTAGGGTTAGAGTTAGGGTTAGGGTTAGGGTTCGGGTTAGGTTCAGGTTAGGGTTACGGTTAGGGTTAGGTTAGGGTTAGGGTTCGGGTTAGGGTTCGGGTTAGGGTTCGGGTTCGAGTTAGGGTTAGTGGTTAGTGTTCAGGTTAGGGTTAGGGTTAGGGTTAGGGTTCGGGTTCGGGTTAGGGTTAGGTTTAGGGTTCGGGTTAGGGTTAGGGTTAGGATTAGGGTTAGGGTTAGGTTTCGGGTTACGGTTAGGGTTCGGGTTAGTGTTAGGGTTAGGTTTCGGGTTAGGGTTAGCGTTAGGGTTCGGGTTAGGGTTAGGGTTCGGTTTAGGGTTAGGGTTAGGGTTCGGGTTAGGGTTCGGGGTAGGTTTAGGGTTAGGGTTCGGGTTAGGTTTAGGTTTCGGGTTAGGTTTAGGGTTAGGGTTAGGTTTAGGGTTCGGGTTAGGGTTAGGGTTAGGGTTCGTGTTAGGGTTCGGGTTAGGGTTCGGGTTAGGGTTAGTGTTAGTGTTCGGGTTAGGGTTAGGTTTAGGGTTAGGGTTCGGGTTAGGGTTAGGGTTAGGGTTAAGTTTAGGGTTCTGTTTGGGGTTAGGTTTTAGGGTTAGGGTTAGGGTTCGGGTTAGGTTTAGGTTTCGGGTTAGGTTTAGGGTTAGGGTTAGGTTTAGGGTTCGGGTTAGGGTTCGGGTTAGGGTTAGGGTTAGGGTTAAGTTTAGGGTTCGGTTTGGGGTTAGGTCTTAGGGTTAGGGTTAGGGTTCGGGTTAGGGTTCGGGTTTGGGTTAGGGTTCGGGTTAGGTTTAGGGTTAGGGTTAGGGTTCGGGTTAGGGTTAGGGTTCGGGTTCGGTTTTGGGTTAGGGTTAAGTTTCGGTTTAGGTTTAGGGTTAGGGTTCTGGTTAGGGTTCGGGTTAGGGTTCGGGTTAGGGTTAGTGTTAGTGTTCGGGTTAGGGTTAGGTTTAGGGTTAGGGTTCAGGTTAGGGTTACGGTTAGGGTTCGGGTTAGGGTTAGGTTTCGGGTTCGGGTTAGGTTTAAGGTTCGGGTTCGGGTTAGGGTTCGGGTTTGGGTTAGGGTTCGGGTTAGGTTTTTGGTTAGGGTTAGGGTTCGGGTTAGGGTTAGGGTTCGGGTTCGGTTTTGGGTTAGGGTTAAGTTTCGGTTTAGGTTTAGGGTTAGGGTTCTGGTTAGGGTTAGGGTTAGGGTTTAGGATAGGGTTAGGGTTCGGGTTAGTGTTAGGGTTAGGGTTCGGGTTTGGGTTCGGTTTCGGGTTAGGTTTAGGGTTAGGGTTCGGGTTAGGGTTAGGGTTAGGGTTCGGGTTAGGGTTAGGGTTCGTGTTAGGGTTAGGATTTGGGTTCGGGTTAGGGTTAGGGTTAGGGTTCGGGTTAGGTTTAGGTTTAGGGTTAGGGTGAGGGTTAGGGTTCGGATTAGGGTTAGATGTAGGGTTCGGGTTAGGGTTCGGGTTCGGGTTAGGGTTAGGGTTAGTGTTAGGGTTCGGGTTCGGATTAGGTTTAGGGTTAGGGTTAGGGTTATGGGATAGGGTTAGGGTTAGGGTTCGGGATAGGGTTAGGTTTAGGGTTCGGTTTAGGGTTCGGGTTAGGGTTAGGGTTAGGGTTCGGGTTAGGGTTAGGTTCAGGGTGAGGGTTAGGGTTCGGGTTAGGGTTAGGTTTAGGGTTACGGTTCGGGTACGGGGTAGGTTTAGGGTTCGGGTTCGGGTTATGGTACAGGATCGGGTTCGGGTTAGGGCTTAGGGTTCGGGTTAGGGTTAGGGTTAGGGTTAGGGTTAGGGTTAGGTTTAGGGTTAGGTTTCGGGTTAGGGTTTGGGTTATGGTTAGTGTTAGGGTTCGGGTTAGGGTTAGGGTTAGGGTTCGGGTTAGGGTTCGGGTTAGGGTTAGGGTTAGGGTTCGCGTTAGGGTTCGGGTTAGGGTTAGGGTTCGGATTCGGGTTAGGGTTAGGGTTAGTGTTCGGGTTAGGTTTTGGGTTAGGGTTAGGGTTAGGTTTAGGGTTCGGGTAAGTGTTCGGGTTAGGGTTAGGGTTCGGGTTAGGTTTAGGGTTTGGGTTAGGGTTCGGGGTAGGGTTCGGCTTAGGGTTCGGGTTAGGGTTAGGGTTCGTGTTAGGGTTAGGGTTCGGGTTAGGGTTCGGGTTCGGGTTAGGGTTCGGGTTCCGATTAGGGTGAGGGTTAGGGTTCGGGTTTGTGTTAGGGTTAGGGTTAGGTTTCGGGTTAGGGTTTTGGTTAGGGTTAGGGTTTGGGTTAGGGTTAGTGTTAGGGTTAGGGTTCGGGTTAGGGTTTTGTTTAGGGTTAAGGTTAGGGTTAGGGTTAGGTTTACTGTTAGGGTTCGGGTTAGGGTTAGGGTTAGGGTTAGGGTTAGGTTTCGGATTTGGGTTAGGTTTAGGGTTAGGGTTAAAGTTCGGGTTAGGGTTAGGGTTAGGGTTATGGTTCGGGTTAGGGTTCGGGTTAGGGTTAGGGTTCGGGTTAGGGTTAGGTTTCGGGTTAGGGTTCGGGTTAGCTTTAGGGTTCTGGTTAGGGTTAGGGTTAGGGTTAGGGTTCGGGTTAGGGGGTGGGTTAGGGTTCGGGTTAGTGTTAGGTTTAGGTTTCGGGTTAGGGTTAGGTTTAGGGTTAGAGTTAGGGTTAGGTTTAGGGTTCGGGTTCGGGTTAGGGTTAGGGTTAGGGTTAGGGTTCAGGTTAGGTTTAGCTTTAGGGTTCGGGTTCGGGTTCAGGTTTGGGTAAGAGTTCGGGTTCGGGTTAGGGTTCGTGTTCGGGTTAGGGGTCGGTTTCGGGTTAGGGTTAGGGGTTAGTGTTCAAGTTAGTGTTAGGGTTAGGGTTCGGGTTAGTGTTCGGGTTAGGGTTAGGGTTAGGGTTCGGGTTAGGGTTAGGGTTAGAGTAGGGTTAGGGTTAGGGTTAGGGTTAGGGTTAGGGTTCGGGTTAGGGTTCGGGTTAGGGTTCGGGTTAGGGTTCGGGTTATGGTTATGGTTAGGGTTAGGTTTAGTGTTCGGGTAAGGGTTCGGGTTAGGGTTCGGGTTAGGGTTAGGGTTCGGGTTAGGGTTAGGTTTAGTGATAAAGTTAGGGTTAGGGTTAGGGTTCGGGTTAGGGTTAGGGTTAGTGTTCGGGTTAGGGTTAGGGTTCGGGTTCGGGTTAGGGTTCGGGTAGGGTTCGGGTTCGGTTTACGTTTCGTGTTAGGGTTCGGGTTAGGGTTAGGGTTAGGGTTAGGGTTCGGGTTAGGGTTCGGGTTAGGGTTAGGATTCGGGTAAGGGGTTAGGGTTCGGGTTCGGGTTCGGGTTAGGGTTAGGATTAGGGTTAGGGTTAGGGTTAGGGTTCGGGTTAGATTTAGGGTTAGGGTTAGGGTTCGGGTTAGAGTTCGGGTTAGCGTTAGGGTTAGGGTTCGGGTCAGGGTTAGGGTTAGGGTTCGAGTTACGGTTAGGGTTCGGGTTAGGGTTAGGGGGTAGCATTAGGGTTAGGGTTAAGGTTAGGGTTCGGATTAGGGTTAGGGTTAGGGTTAGGGTTAGGGTTCGGTTTAGGGTTAGGATTAGGTTTAGGATTAGGGTTCTGGTTCGGGTTAGCCTTATGGTTTGGATTCGGGATCGGGGTAGGGTTAGGGTGCGGGTTCGAGTTAGGGTTCGTTTTCGGGTTCGGGTAAGGGGTTAGGGTTCGTGTTAGGGTTAGTGTTTGGGTTCGAGTTAGGGTTAGGGTTAGGGTTAGTGTTCGGGTTAGGGTTTGGGTTAGGGTGATGGTTAGGATTCGTGTTAGCGTTAGGGTTAGGGTTCGGGTTAGGGTTAGGGTTAGGATTCGGGTTAGGGTTCGGTTTAGGGTTCGGGTTAGGTTTCGGGTTAGGGTTCGGTTTAGGGTTCGGGTTAGGGTTCGGGTTAGGGTCAGGGTTCGGGTTAGGGTTAGGGTTAGGGTTCGGTTAGGGTTCGGGTTCGGGTTAGGGTTCGGGTTCGGGTTAGGGTTAGGGTAAGGGTTCGGGTTAGAGTTAGGGTTAGGGTTAGGGTTAGGTTTCGGGGTAGGTTTAGGGTTAGGTTTCGGGTTAGGGTTCTGGTTGGGTTTAGGGTTAGGGTTCGGGTTAGGGTTAGGGTTAGGGTTAGGGTTAGGTTTTAGGGTTAGGGTTAGGGTTAGGGTTAGGGTTAGGGTTAGGGGTTTGGGTTAGGGTTAGGGTTAGTTTAGGGTTAGGGTTCGGGTTCGGGTTAGGGTTAGGGTTCGGGTTAGGGCTCGGGTTAGGGTTTGGGTTAGGGTTCGGGTTAGGGTTCGGGTTAGGGTTCGGGTTAGGGTTCGGATTACGGTTCGGGTTAGGGTTAGGGTTCGGGTTCGGGTTAGATTTAGGTTTCGGGTTAGGGTTAGTGTTAGGGTTCAGGTTAGGTACGGGTTCAGGTTAGGGTTAGGGTTAGGGTTCGGTTTAGGGTTAGGGTTAGGGTTAGGGTTAGGTTTAGCGTTCGGGTTAGGGTTCGGGTTAGGGATAGGGTTCGGGTTAGGGTTAGGGTTAGGGTTCGGGTTAGGGTTCGGGTTAGGGTTAGGGTTAGGTTTAGGGTTCGGGTTAGGGTTCATGTTAGGGTTCGGGTTAGGGTTAGGGTTAGGGTTCGGGTTAGGGTTAGGGTTCGGGTTAGGGTTAGGGTTCGGTTTAGGGTTCGGTTTAGGGTTCGGGTTAGGGTGCGGGTTAGGGTTAGAGTTCGGGTTAGGGTTAGGTTTAGGCTAGAGTTAGGGTTAGGGTTAGGGTTCGGGTTAGGATTCGGGTTAGGGTTAGGGTTAGGATTCGGGTTAGGGTTAGGGTAAGAGTTCGGGTTAGGGTTCGGGTTTGGGTTAGGGTTTGGGGTTAGTGTTCAGGTTAGGGTTAGGGTTAGGGTTCGGGTTAGTTTTCGGGTTAGGGTTAGGGTTAAGTTAGGTTTCGGGTTAGGGTTAGGTTTAGGGTTAGGGTTAGGGATAGGGTTCGGGTTAGGCTTAGGGTTAGGGTTAGGGTTCGGGTTAGGGTTAGGGTTAGGTTTCGGTTTAGGGTTCGGGTTAGGTTTAGGGTTAGGGTTAGGGTTCGTGTTAAGGTTAGGGTTAGGGTTAGGTTTCGGGTTCGGGTTAGGGTTAGGGTTAGGGTTCGGGTTAGGGTTCAGGTTCGGGTTAGGGTTAGGGTTAGGTTTCGGGTTCGGGTTAGGGTTAGGGTCCGGGTTAGTGTTAGGTTCCGGGTTAGGGTTAGGGTTAGTATTCGGGTTAGGGTTCGGGTTAGGGTTGGGGTTAGGGTTAGGTTTCGGGTTAGGGTTAGGTTTAGGGTTAGAGTTAGGGTTAGGGTTAGGGTTAGGGTTCGGGTTAGGGTTAGGGTTAGGGTTAGGGTTAGGGTTCGGGTTAGGGTTAGGGTTCGGGTTAGGGTTAGGGTTAGGGTTAGGGTTAGGGTTCGGGTTAGGGTTAGGGTTAGTGTTCGGGTTAGGGTTAGGTTTAGGGTTAGGTTTAGGATTAGGGTTCGGGTTAGGGTTAGGGTTAGGGTTCGGGTTAGTGTTAGGGTTAGGGTTTCGGTTAGGGTTAGGGTTAGGGTTAGGGTTCGGGTTAGGGTTCGGGTTAGGGTTAGGGTTAGGATTCGGGTTAGGGTTAGGGTTAGGGTTCGGGTTTGGGTTAGGGTTCGGGTTCGGGTTAGGGTTAGGATTAGGGTTCGGGTTAGGGTTCGGGTTTGTGTTAGGGTTAGGGTTCGGGTTCGGGTTAGGTTTCGTGTTTGGGTTAGGGTTCGGGTTAGGGTTAGGGTTAGGTTTAGGGTTCGGGTTAGGGTTAGTGTCGGGTTCTGGTTCGGGTTACGGTTAGGGTTCGGGTTAGGGTTAGGGTTCGGGTTAGGGTTAGGGTTAGGGTTCGGGTTAGGGTTAGGGTTAGGGTTCGGGTTAGGGTTAGGGTTCGGGTTAGGGTTAAGGTTAGGTTTCGGGTTCGGGTTCGGGGTAGGGTTAGGGTTAGGGTTCGGGTTCGGGTTAGGGTTCGGGTTAGGGTTAGGGTTAGAGTTCGGTTTAGGGTTAGGGTTCGAGTTAGGGTTCGGGTTGGTGTTAGGGTTAGGGTTCGAGTTAGGGTTCGGGTTAGGGTTAGGTTTTGGTGTTCGGGTTAGGGTTATGTTTTGGGTTAGAGTTAGGGTTAGGGTTTAGGGTAAGGTCGGGTTAGATTTTGGGTTAGGGTTGGGTTAGGGTTAGGGATAGGGTTCGGGTTCGGGTTAGGGTTAGGGTTAGGGTTAGGGGTTAGGGTTAGGGTTAGGGTTAGGGTTAGGGTTAGGGTTAGTGTTCGGCTTAGGGTTAGGGTTAGGGTTAGGGTAAGGGTTAGGGTTAGGGTTAGGGTTAGGGTTAGGGTTAGGGTTCGAGTTAGGGTAAGGGTTAGGGTTAGGGTTAGGTTTTAGGGTTCGGGTTAGGGTTAGGGTTAGGGTTAGGGGTTAGGGTTAGGGTTAGGGTTAGGGTTAGTGTTAGGGTTCAGGTTAGTGTTAGGGTTCGGGTTAGGGTTAGGGTTAGGTAGTGTTAGGTTTGGGTTCGGTTTAGGGTTAGGGTTAGGGATAGGGTTAGGATTAGGGTTAGGGTTCGGATTTGGGTTAGTTTAGAATTAGGGTTAGGGTTCGGGTTAGGGTTATGGTTAGGGTTAGGGTTCGGGTTCGGTTTAGGTTTCGGTTTCGGGTTAGGGTTAGGGTTAGGGTTAGGGTTCGGGTTAGGGTTAGTGTTAGGGTTAGGGTTAGGGTTAGGGTTCGGGTTAGGGTTAGGGTTCGGGTTAGGGTTAGTGTTAGTGTTCGGGTTAGGGTTAGGTTTAGGGTTAGGGTTTGGGTTAGGGTTAGGGTTAGGGTTAGGGTTCGAGTTAGGGTTAGGTTTTAGGTTTAGGGTTCGGGTTAGGGTTAGGGTTCGGGTTAGGGTTAGGGTTCGGGTACGGTTTCGGGTTAGGGTTAATTTTCGGGTTAGGTTTAGGGTTAGGGTTCAGGTTAGGGTTAGGGTTAGTGTTCAGGATAGGGTTAAGGTTCGGGTTAGTGTTAGGGTTAGGGTTCGGGTTCGGGTTAGGGTTAGGGTTAGGGTTAGGGTTCGAGTTAGTGTTAGGTTTTAGGTTTAGGGTTCGGGTTAGGGTTAGGGTTCGGGTAAGGGTTAGGGTTGGGGTTAGGGTTAGGTTTAGGGTTCGGGTTAGGGTTAGGGTTAGGGTTCGGGTTAGGGTTAGGGTTCGGATTCGGGTTAGGTTTAGGGTTCGGGTTCGGGTTAGGGTTCGGGTTTGGGTTAGTGTTCGTGTTAGGTTTAGGGTTAGGTTTAGGGATCGGGTTAGGGTTAGTGTTCGGGTTCGGGTTTGGGTTACGGTTAGGGTTCAGGTTAGGGTTAGGTTTAGGGTTCGGGTTAGGGTTAGGGTTAGGGTTCGGTTTAGGGTTAGGGTTAGGGTTCGGGTTCGGGTTCGGGTAAGGGTTAGGGTTAGCGTTCGGGTTAGGGTTAGGGTTCGGGTTAGGGTTAGGGTTCGGGTACGGTTTCGGGTTAGGGTTAATTTTCGGGTTAGGTTTAGGGTTAGGGTTCAGGTTAGGGTTAGGGTTAGTGTTCAGGATAGGGTTAAGGTTCGGGTTAGTGTTAGGGTTAGGGTTCGGGTTCGGGTTAGGGTTAGGGTTAGGGTTAGGGTTCGAGTTAGTGTTAGGTTTTAGGTTTAGGGTTCGGGTTAGGGTTAGGGTTCGGGTAAGGGTTAGGGTTGGGGTTAGGGTTAGGTTTAGGGTTCGGGTTAGGGTTAGGGTTAGGGTTCGGGTTAGGGTTAGGGTTCGGATTCGGGTTAGGTTTAGGGTTCGGGTTCGGGTTAGGGTTCGGGTTTGGGTTAGTGTTCGTGTTAGGTTTAGGGTTAGGTTTAGGGATCGGGTTAGGGTTAGTGTTCGGGTTCGGGTTTGGGTTACGGTTAGGGTTCAGGTTAGGGTTAGGTTTAGGGTTCGGGTTAGGGTTAGGGTTAGGGTTCGGTTTAGGGTTAGGGTTAGGGTTCGGGTTCGGGTTCGGGTAAGGGTTAGGGTTAGCGTTCGGGTTAGGGTTAGGGTTCGGGTTAGGGTTAGGGTTCGGGTTAGGGTTTGGGTTCGGGTTCGGGTTAGGGTTAGGGTTCAGGTTCGGGTTAGGGTTAGGGTTAGGGTTAGGGTTAGGGTTAGGGTTCGGATTAGGGTTAGGGGTAGGGTTCGGGTTAGGGTTCGGGTTCGGGTTAGGGTTAGGTTTCGGGTTAGGTTTAGTGTTCGGGTTAGGGTTCGGGTTCGGGGTAGGTTTAGGGTTCGGGTTCGGGTTAGGGTTAGGTTTAGGGTGAGAGTTAGGGTTAGGGTTAGGGTTCGGGTTAGGTTCAGGTTAGGGTTAGGGTTAGGGTTAGTTTAGGGTTAGGGTTCGGGTTAGGGTTCGGGTTAGGGTTCGGGTTCGAGTTAGGGTTAGTGGTTAGTGTTCAGGTTAGGGTTAGGGTTAGGGTTAGGGTTCGGGTTCGGGTTAGGGTTAGGTTTAGGGTTCGGGTTAGGGTTAGGGTTAGGATTAGGGTTAGGGTTAGGTTTCGGGTTACGGTTAGGGTTCGGGTTAGGGTTAGGGTTAGGTTTCGGGTTAGGGTTAGCGTTAAGGTTCGGGTTAGGGTTAGGGTTCGGTTTAGGGTTAGGGTTAGGGTTCGGGTTAGGGTTCGGGGTAGGTTTAGGGTTAGGGTTCGGGTTAGGTTTAGGTTTCGGGTTAGGTTTAGGGTTAGGGTTAGATTTAGGGTTCGGGTTAGGGTTAGGGTTAGGGTTCGTGTTAGGGTTCAGGTTAGGGTTCGGGTTAGGGTTAGTGTTAGTGTTCGGGTTAGGGTTAGGTTTAGGGTTAGGGTTCGGGTTAGGGTTAGGGTTAGGGTTAAGTTTAGGGTTCGGTTTGGGGTTAGGTTTTAGGGTTAGGGTTAGGGTTCGGGTTAGGTTTAGGTTTCGGGTTAGGTTTAGGGTTAGGGTTAGGTTTAGGGTTCGGGTTAGGGTTAGGGTTAGGGTTAGTGTTCGTGTTAGGGTTCGGGTTAGGGTTCGGGTTAGGGTTAGTGTTAGTGTTCGGGTTAGGGTTAGGTTTAGGGTTAGGGTTCGGGTTAGGGTTAGGGTTAGGGTTTGTGTTAGGGTTCGGGTTAGGGTTCGGGTTAGGGTTAGTGTTAGTGTTCGGGTTAGGGTTAGGTTTAGGGTTAGGGTTCGGGTTAGGGTTAGGGTTAGGGTTAAGTTTAGGGTTCGGTTTGGGGTTAGGTTTTAGGGTTAGGGTTAGGGTTCGGGTTAGGGTTCGGGTTTGGGTTAGGGTTCGGGTTAGGTTTAGGGTTAGGGTTAGGGTTCGGGTTAGGGTTAGTGTTCGGGTTCGGTTTTGGGTTAGGGTTAAGTTTCGGTTTAGGTTTAGGGTTAGGGTTCTGGTTAGGGTTCGGGTTAGGGTTCGGGTTAGAGTTAGTGTTAGTGTTCGGGTTAGGGTTAGGTTTAGGGTTAGGGTTCAGGTTAGGGTTACGGTTAGGGTTCGGGTTAGGGTTAGGTTTCGGGTTCGGGTTAGGGTTAAGGTTCGGGTTCGGGTTAGGGTTCGGGTTTGGGTTAGGGTTCGGGTTAGGTTTAGGGTTAGGGTTAGGGTTCGGGTTAGGGTTAGGGTTCGTGTTCGGTTTTGGGTTAGGGTTAAGTTTCGGTTTAGGTTTAGGGTTAGGGTTCTGGTTAGGGTTAGGGTTAGGGTTCAGGATAGGGTTAGGGTTTGGGTTAGTGTTAGGGTTAGGGTTCGGGTTTGGGTTCGGTTTCGGGTTAGGGTTAGGGTTAGGGTTCGGGTTAGGGTTAGGGTTCGGGTTAGGGTTAGGGTTCGGGTTAGGGTTAGGGTTCGTGTTAGGGTTAGGATTTGGGTTCGGGTTAGGGTTAGGGTTAGGGTTCGGGTTAGGTTTAGGGTTAGGGTTAGGGTGAGGGTTAGGGTTAGGGTTCGGATTAGGGTTAGATGTAGGGTTCGGGTTAGGGTTCGGGTTCGGGTTAGGGTTAGGGTTAGTGTTAGGGTTCGGGTTCGGATTAGGTTTAGGGTTAGGGTTAGGGTTATGGGATAGGGTTAGGGTTAGGTTTCGGGATAGGGTTAGGGTTAGGGTTCGGGTTAGGGTTCGGGTTAGGGTTAGGGTTAGGGTTCGGGTTAGGGTTAGGGTCAGGGTTAGGGTTAGGGTTCGGGTTAGGGTTAGGTTTAGGGTTACGGTTCGGGTACGGGGTAGGTTTAGGGTTCGGGTTCGGGTTATGGTACAGGTTCGGGTTCGGGTTAGGGCTTAGGGTTCGGTTTAGGGTTAGGGATAGGGTTAGGGTTAGGGTTAGGTTTAGGGTTAGGTTTCGGGTTAGGGTTTGGGTTATGGTTAGTGTTAGGGTTCGGGTTAGGGTTAGGGTTAGGTTTAGGGTTCGGGTTAGGGTTCGGGTTAGGGTTAGGGTTAGGGTTCGCGTTAGGGTTCGGGTTAGGGTTAGGGTTCGGATTCGGGTTAGGGTTAGGGTTAGTGTTCGGGTTAGGTTTCGGGTTAGGGTAAGGGTTAGGTTTAGGGTTCGGGTAAGTGTTCGGGTTAGGGTTAGGGTTCGGGTTAGGTTTAGGGTTTGGGTTAGGGTTCGGGGTAGGGTTCGGCTTAGGGTTCGGGTTAGGGTTAGGGTTCGTGTTTGGGTTAGGGTTCGGGTTAGGGTTCGGGTTCGGGTTAGGGTTCGGGTTCCGATTAGGGTGAGGGTTAGGGTTCGGGTTTGTGTTAGGGTTAGGGTTAGGTTTCGGGTTAGGGTTTGGGTTAGGGTTAGGGTTTGGGTTAGGGTTAGGGTTAGGGTTAGGGTTCGGGTTAGGGTTTTGTTTAGGGTTAAGGTTAGGGTTAGGGTTAGGTTTACTGTTAGGGTTCGGGTTAGGGTTAGGGTTAGGGTTAGGGTTAGGGTTAGGGTTCGGATTTGGGTTAGGTTTAGGGTTAGGGTTAAAGTTCGGGTTAGGGTTAGGGTTAGGGTTATGGTTCGGGTTAGGGTTCGGGTTAGGGTTAGGGTTCGGGTTAGGGTTAGGTTTAGGGTTAGGGTTAGGTTTAGTGTTAGGGTTCGGGTTAGGGTTCGGGTTAGGGTTAGGTTTCGGGTTAGGGTTCGGGTTAGCTTTAGGGTTCTGGTTAGGGTTAGGGTTAGGGTTAGGGTTCGGGTTAGGGGGTGGGTTAGGGTTCGGGTTAGGGTTAGGTTTAGGTTTCGGGTTAGGGTTAGGTTTAGGGTTAGAGTTAGGGTTAGGTTTAAGGTTCGGGTTCGGTTTAGGGTTAGGGTTAGGGTTAGGGTTCAGGTTAGGGTTAGCTTTAGGGTTCGGGTTCGGGTTCAGGTTTGGGTAAGAGTTCGGGTTCGGGTTAGGGTTCGTGTTCGGGTTAGGGGTCGGTTTCGGGTTAGGGTTAGGGGTTAGTGTTCAGGTTAGTGTTAGGGTTAGGGTTCGGGTTAGTGTTCGGGTTAGGGTTAGGGTTAGGGTTCGGGTTAGGGTTAGGGTTAGAGTAGGGTTAGGGTTAGGGTTAGGGTTAGGGTTAGGGTTAGGGTTCGGGTTAGGGTTCGGGTTAGGGTTCGGGTTAGGGTTCGGGTTATGGTTATGGTTAGGGTTAGGTTTAGTGTTCGGGTAAGGGTTCGGGTTAGGGTTCGGTTTAGGGTTAGGGTTCGGGTTAGGGTTAGGTTTAGGGATAAAGTTAGGGTTAGGGTTAGGGTTTGGGTTAGGGTTAGGGTTAGTGTTCGGGTTAGGGTTAGGGTTCGGTTTCGGGTTAGGGTTCGGGTAGGGTTCGGGTTCGGTTTACGTTTCGTGTTAGGGTTCGGGTTAGGGTTAGGGTTAGGGTTAGGGTTCGGGTTAGGGTTCGGGTTAGGGTTAGGATTCGGGTAAGGGGTTGGGTTCGGGTTCGGGTTCGGGTTAGGGTTAGGATTAGGGTTAGGGTTAGGGTTAGGGTTAGGGTTCGGGTTAGAGTTAGGGTTAGGGTTAGGGTTCGGGTTAGAGTTCGGGTTAGCGTTAGGGTTAGGGTTCGGGTCAGGGTTAGGGTTAGGTTTCGAGTTACGGTTAGGGTTCGGGTTAGGGTTAGGGGGTAGCGTTAGGGTTAGGGTTAAGGTTAGGGTTCGGATTAGGGTTAGGGTTAGGGTTAGGGTTAGGGTTCGGTTTAGGGTTAGGATTAGGTTTAGGATTAGGGTTCTGGTTCGGGTTAGCCTTATGGTTTGGATTCGGGATCGGGGTAGGTTTAGGGTGCGGGTTCGGGTTAGGGTTCGTTTTCGGGTTCGGGTAAGGGGTTAGGGTTCGTGTTAGGGTTAGTGTTTGGGTTCGAGTTAGGGTTAGGGTTAGGGTTAGTGTTCGGGTTAGGGTTTGGGTTAGGGTTAGGGTTAGGATTCGTGTTAGCGTTAGGGTTAGGGTTCGGGTTAGGGTTAGGGTTAGGATTCGGGTTAGGGTTCGGTTTAGGTTTCGGGTTAGGTTTCGGGTTAGGGTTCGGTTTAGGGTTCGGGTTAGGGTTCGGGTTAGGGTCAGGGTTCGGGTTAGGGTTAGGGTTAGGGTTCGGTTAGGGTTCGGGTTCGGGTTAGGGTTCGGGTTCGGGTTAGGGTTCGGGTTAGGGTTCGGGTTAGAGTTAGGGTTAGGGTTAGGGTTAGGGTTCGGGTGAGGATTCGGGTTAGGGTTAGGGTTAGGGATAGGGTTAGGTTTAGGGTTAGGGTTAGGGATAGGGTTAGGTTTATGGTTAGGGTTCGGATTAGGGTTAGGTTTAGGGTTAGGGTTAGGGTTAGGGTTAGGGTCCGGGTTAGGGTTCGGGTTATGGTTAGGGTTAGTGATCGGGTTAGGGTTAGGTTTAGGGTTAGAGTTAGGGTTAGGGTTAGGGTTCGGGTTAGGGTTAGGTTTAGGGTTCGGGTTCGGGTTCGGGTTAGGGTTAGGGTTCGGGTTAGAGTTAGGGTTAGGTTTAGGGTTAGGGTTCGGGTTAGGGTTCGGGTTAGGGTTAGGGTTAGGTTTGGGGTTAGGGTTAGGGTTAGGGTTAGGTTTAGGGTTCGGGTTAGGGTTAGGGCTTAGTTTAGGGTTAGGGTTAGGGTTAGGGTTAGGGTTCGGGTCAGGGTTAGGGTTAGGTTTAGGGTTAGGGTTCGGGTTACGGTTAGGGTTAGGGTTAGTGTTCGCGTTAGGGTTAGTGTTATGTTTTGGTTTCGGGTTCGGGGTAGGGTTAGGGATCGGGTTCGGGTTAGGGTGCGAGTTCGGGTTCGGGTTAGAGGTTAGGGTTCGGTTTATGGTTAGGGTTAGGGTTCCGTTTAGGGTTAGGGTTAGGGTTAGGTTTAGGGTATGGGTTAGGGTTAGGATTAGGGTTCGGGTGAGGGTTAGGGTTCGGGTTAGGGTTAGGGGTTAGGGTAAGGGTTAGGTTTAGGGTTAGGGTTCGTGTTCGGGTTAGGGTTAGGGTTAGGGTTTGTGTTAGGGTTCGGGTTAGGGTTCGGGTTAGGGTTAGTGTTAGTGTTCGGGTTAGGGTTAGGTTTAGGGTTAGGGTTCGGGTTAGGGTTAGGGTTAGGGTTAAGTTTAGGGTTCGGTTTGGGGTTAGGTTTTAGGGTTAGGGTTAGGGTTCGGGTTAGGGTTCGGGTTTGGGTTAGGGTTCGGGTTAGGTTTAGGGTTAGGGTTAGGGTTCGGGTTAGGGTTAGTGTTCGGGTTCGGTTTTGGGTTAGGGTTAAGTTTCGGTTTAGGTTTAGGGTTAGGGTTCTGGTTAGGGTTCGGGTTAGGGTTCGGGTTAGAGTTAGTGTTAGTGTTCGGGTTAGGGTTAGGTTTAGGGTTAGGGTTCAGGTTAGGGTTACGGTTAGGGTTCGGGTTAGGGTTAGGTTTCGGGTTCGGGTTAGGGTTAAGGTTCGGGTTCGGGTTAGGGTTCGGGTTTGGGTTAGGGTTCGGGTTAGGTTTAGGGTTAGGGTTAGGGTTCGGGTTAGGGTTAGGGTTCGTGTTCGGTTTTGGGTTAGGGTTAAGTTTCGGTTTAGGTTTAGGGTTAGGGTTCTGGTTAGGGTTAGGGTTAGGGTTCAGGATAGGGTTAGGGTTTGGGTTAGTGTTAGGGTTAGGGTTCGGGTTTGGGTTCGGTTTCGGGTTAGGGTTAGGGTTAGGGTTCGGGTTAGGGTTAGGGTTCGGGTTAGGGTTAGGGTTCGGGTTAGGGTTAGGGTTCGTGTTAGGGTTAGGATTTGGGTTCGGGTTAGGGTTAGGGTTAGGGTTCGGGTTAGGTTTAGGGTTAGGGTTAGGGTGAGGGTTAGGGTTAGGGTTCGGATTAGGGTTAGATGTAGGGTTCGGGTTAGGGTTCGGGTTCGGGTTAGGGTTAGGGTTAGTGTTAGGGTTCGGGTTCGGATTAGGTTTAGGGTTAGGGTTAGGGTTATGGGATAGGGTTAGGGTTAGGTTTCGGGATAGGGTTAGGGTTAGGGTTCGGGTTAGGGTTCGGGTTAGGGTTAGGGTTAGGGTTCGGGTTAGGGTTAGGGTCAGGGTTAGGGTTAGGGTTCGGGTTAGGGTTAGGTTTAGGGTTACGGTTCGGGTACGGGGTAGGTTTAGGGTTCGGGTTCGGGTTATGGTACAGGTTCGGGTTCGGGTTAGGGCTTAGGGTTCGGTTTAGGGTTAGGGATAGGGTTAGGGTTAGGGTTAGGTTTAGGGTTAGGTTTCGGGTTAGGGTTTGGGTTATGGTTAGTGTTAGGGTTCGGGTTAGGGTTAGGGTTAGGTTTAGGGTTCGGGTTAGGGTTCGGGTTAGGGTTAGGGTTAGGGTTCGCGTTAGGGTTCGGGTTAGGGTTAGGGTTCGGATTCGGGTTAGGGTTAGGGTTAGTGTTCGGGTTAGGTTTCGGGTTAGGGTAAGGGTTAGGTTTAGGGTTCGGGTAAGTGTTCGGGTTAGGGTTAGGGTTCGGGTTAGGTTTAGGGTTTGGGTTAGGGTTCGGGGTAGGGTTCGGCTTAGGGTTCGGGTTCGGGTTAGGGTTCGTGTTTGGGTTAGGGTTCGGGTTAGGGTTCGGGTTCGGGTTAGGGTTCGGGTTCCGATTAGGGTGAGGGTTAGGGTTCGGGTTTGTGTTAGGGTTAGGGTTAGGTTTCGGGTTAGGGTTTGGGTTAGGGTTAGGGTTTGGGTTAGGGTTAGGGTTAGGGTTAGGGTTCGGGTTAGGGTTTTGTTTAGGGTTAAGGTTAGGGTTAGGGTTAGGTTTACTGTTAGGGTTCGGGTTAGGGTTAGGGTTAGGGTTAGGGTTAGGGTTAGGGTTCGGATTTGGGTTAGGTTTAGGGTTAGGGTTAAAGTTCGGGTTAGGGTTAGGGTTAGGGTTATGGTTCGGGTTAGGGTTCGGGTTAGGGTTAGGGTTCGGGTTAGGGTTAGGTTTAGGGTTAGGGTTAGGTTTAGTGTTAGGGTTCGGGTTAGGGTTCGGGTTAGGGTTAGGTTTCGGGTTAGGGTTCGGGTTAGCTTTAGGGTTCTGGTTAGGGTTAGGGTTAGGGTTAGGGTTCGGGTTAGGGGGTGGGTTAGGGTTCGGGTTAGGGTTAGGTTTAGGTTTCGGGTTAGGGTTAGGTTTAGGGTTAGAGTTAGGGTTAGGTTTAAGGTTCGGGTTCGGTTTAGGGTTAGGGTTAGGGTTAGGGTTCAGGTTAGGGTTAGCTTTAGGGTTCGGGTTCGGGTTCAGGTTTGGGTAAGAGTTCGGGTTCGGGTTAGGGTTCGTGTTCGGGTTAGGGGTCGGTTTCGGGTTAGGGTTAGGGGTTAGTGTTCAGGTTAGTGTTAGGGTTAGGGTTCGGGTTAGTGTTCGGGTTAGGGTTAGGGTTAGGGTTCGGGTTAGGGTTAGGGTTAGAGTAGGGTTAGGGTTAGGGTTAGGGTTAGGGTTAGGGTTAGGGTTCGGGTTAGGGTTCGGGTTAGGGTTCGGGTTAGGGTTCGGGTTATGGTTATGGTTAGGGTTAGGTTTAGTGTTCGGGTAAGGGTTCGGGTTAGGGTTCGGTTTAGGGTTAGGGTTCGGGTTAGGGTTAGGTTTAGGGATAAAGTTAGGGTTAGGGTTAGGGTTTGGGTTAGGGTTAGGGTTAGTGTTCGGGTTAGGGTTAGGGTTCGGTTTCGGGTTAGGGTTCGGGTAGGGTTCGGGTTCGGTTTACGTTTCGTGTTAGGGTTCGGGTTAGGGTTAGGGTTAGGGTTAGGGTTCGGGTTAGGGTTCGGGTTAGGGTTAGGATTCGGGTAAGGGGTTGGGTTCGGGTTCGGGTTCGGGTTAGGGTTAGGATTAGGGTTAGGGTTAGGGTTAGGGTTAGGGTTCGGGTTAGAGTTAGGGTTAGGGTTAGGGTTCGGGTTAGAGTTCGGGTTAGCGTTAGGGTTAGGGTTCGGGTCAGGGTTAGGGTTAGGTTTCGAGTTACGGTTAGGGTTCGGGTTAGGGTTAGGGGGTAGCGTTAGGGTTAGGGTTAAGGTTAGGGTTCGGATTAGGGTTAGGGTTAGGGTTAGGGTTAGGGTTCGGTTTAGGGTTAGGATTAGGTTTAGGATTAGGGTTCTGGTTCGGGTTAGCCTTATGGTTTGGATTCGGGATCGGGGTAGGTTTAGGGTGCGGGTTCGGGTTAGGGTTCGTTTTCGGGTTCGGGTAAGGGGTTAGGGTTCGTGTTAGGGTTAGTGTTTGGGTTCGAGTTAGGGTTAGGGTTAGGGTTAGTGTTCGGGTTAGGGTTTGGGTTAGGGTTAGGGTTAGGATTCGTGTTAGCGTTAGGGTTAGGTTTCGGGTTAGGGTTAGGGTTAGGATTCGGGTTAGGGTTCGGTTTAGGTTTCGGGTTAGGTTTCGGGTTAGGGTTCGGTTTAGGGTTCGGGTTAGGGTTCGGGTTAGGGTCAGGGTTCGGGTTAGGGTTAGGGTTAGGGTTCGGTTAGGGTTCGGGTTCGGGTTAGGGTTCGGGTTCGGGTTAGGGTTCGGGTTAGGGTTCGGGTTAGAGTTAGGGTTAGGGTTAGGGTTAGGGTTCGGGTGAGGATTCGGGTTAGGGTTAGGGTTAGGGATAGGGTTAGGTTTAGGGTTAGGGTTAGGGATAGGGTTAGGTTTATGGTTAGGGTTCGGATTAGGGTTAGGTTTAGGGTTAGGGTTAGGGTTAGGGTTAGGGTCCGGGTTAGGGTTCGGGTTATGGTTAGGGTTAGTGATCGGGTTAGGGTTAGGTTTAGGGTTAGAGTTAGGGTTAGGGTTAGGGTTCGGGTTAGGGTTAGGTTTAGGGTTCGGGTTCGGGTTCGGGTTAGGGTTAGGGTTCGGGTTAGAGTTAGGGTTAGGTTTAGGGTTAGGGTTCGGGTTAGGGTTCGGGTTAGGGTTAGGGTTAGGTTTGGGGTTAGGGTTAGGGTTAGGGTTAGGTTTAGGGTTCGGGTTAGGGTTAGGGCTTAGTTTAGGGTTAGGGTTAGGGTTAGGGTTAGGGTTCGGGTCAGGGTTAGGGTTAGGTTTAGGGTTAGGGTTCGGGTTACGGTTAGGGTTAGGGTTAGTGTTCGCGTTAGGGTTAGTGTTATGTTTTGGTTTCGGGTTCGGGGTAGGGTTAGGGATCGGGTTCGGGTTAGGGTGCGAGTTCGGGTTCGGGTTAGAGGTTAGGGTTCGGTTTATGGTTAGGGTTAGGGTTCCGTTTAGGGTTAGGGTTAGGGTTAGGTTTAGGGTATGGGTCAGGGTTAGGATTAGGGTTCGGGTGAGGGTTAGGGTTCGGGTTAGGGTTAGGGGTTAGGGTAAGGGTTAGGTTTAGGGTTAGGGTTCGTGTTCGGGTTAGGGTTAGGGTTCGGGTGAGTGTTCGGGTTAGGTTTAGGGTTAGGGTTCAAGTTAGGTTTAGGTTTCGCGTTAGGGTTAGGGTTAAGGTTAAGTTTCGGGTTAGGGTTAGGGTTCGGGTTAGGGTTGGGTTCGGGTTAGGTTTCGGGTTAGGGTTAGGGTTTGGGTTCGGGTTAGGGTTAGGGTTCGGGTTTGGGTTAGGGTTAGCGTTCGGGTTAGGGTTAGGGTTCGATTCGGGTTAGGGTTAGGGTTCGTGTTAGGGTTAGGGTTAGGGTTAGGGTTCGTGTTAGGGTTCGGGTTAGGGTTCGGGTTAGGGTTAGGGTTAGGGTTCGTGTTAGGGTTAGGGTTAGGGTTCGGGTTAGGGTTAGGTTTCGGGTTAGGTTTAGGGTTAGGGTTAGGGTTAGGGTTCGGGTTACGGTTAGGGTTAGGGTTAGGGTTCGCGTTAGGGTTAGTGTTATGGTCTGGGTTCGAGTTGGGGTAGGGTTAGGGTTCGGGTTCGGGTTAGGGTTCGGGTTCGGGTTCGGGGTAGGGTTAGGGTTAGGGTGCCGGTTAGGGTTCGGGTTAGGGTTAGGGGTAAGGTTTATGGTTAGGTTTAGGGTTAGGGTTCGGGGTAGGTTTAGGGTTAGGTTTCGGGTTAGGGTTCTGGTTGGGTTTAGGGTTAGGGTTCGGGTTAGGGTTAGGGGTAGGGTTAGGGTTAGGTTTTAGGGTTAGGGTTAGGGTTAGGGTTAGGGTTAGGGGTTTGGGTTAGGGTTAGGGTTAGTTTAGGGTTAGGGTTCGGGTTCGGGTTAGGGTTAGGGTTCGGGTTAGGGCTCGGGTTAGGGTTTGGGTTAGGGTTCGGGTTAGGGTTCGGGTTAGGGTTCGGGTTAGGGTTCGGATTACGGTTCGGGTTAGGGTTAGGGTTAGGGTTCGGGTTCGGGTTAGATTTAGGTTTCGGGTTAGGGTTAGGGTTAGGGTTCAGGTTAGGTACGGGTTCAGGTTAGGGTTAGGGTTAGGGTTCGGTTTAGGGTTAGGGTTAGGGTTAGGGTTAGGGTTAGCGTTCGGGTTAGGGTTCGGGTTAGGGATAGGGTTCGATTCGGGTTAGGGTTAGGGTTCGTGTTAGGGTTAGGGTTAGGGTTAGGGTTCGTGTTAGGGTTCGGGTTAGGGTTCGGGTTAGGGTTAGGGTTAGGGTTCGTGTTAGGGTTAGGGTTAGGGTTCGGGTTAGGGTTAGGTTTCGGGTTAGGTTTAGGGTTAGGGTTAGGGTTAGGGTTCGGGTTACGGTTAGGGTTAGGGTTAGGGTTCGCGTTAGGGTTAGTGTTATGGTCTGGGTTCGAGTTGGGGTAGGGTTAGGGTTCGGGTTCGGGTTAGGGTTCGGGTTCGGGTTCGGGGTATGGTTAGGGTTAGGGTGCCGGTTAGGGTTCGGGTTAGGGTTAGGGGTAAGGTTTATGGTTAGGTTTAGGGTTAGGGTTCGGGGTAGGTTTAGGGTTAGGTTTCGGGTTAGGGTTCTGGTTGGGTTTAGGGTTAGGGTTCGGGTTAGGGTTAGGGGTAGGGTTAGGGTTAGGTTTTAGGGTTAGGGTTAGGGTTAGGGTTAGGGTTAGGGTTAGGGGTTTGGGTTAGGGTTAGGGTTAGTTTAGGGTTAGGGTTCGGGTTCGGGTTAGGGTTAGGGTTCGGGTTAGGGCTCGGGTTAGGGTTTGGGTTAGGGTTCGGGTTAGGGTTCGGGTTAGGGTTCGGGTTAGGGTTCGGATTACGGTTCGGGTTAGGGTTAGGGTTAGGGTTCGGGTTCGGGTTAGATTTAGGTTTCGGGTTAGGGTTAGGGTTAGGGTTCAGGTTAGGTACGGGTTCAGGTTAGGGTTAGGGTTAGGGTTCGGTTTAGGGTTAGGGTTAGGGTTAGGGTTAGGGTTAGCGTTCGGGTTAGGGTTCGGGTTAGGGATAGGGTTCGGGTTAGGGTTAGGGTTAGGGTTCGGGTTAGGGTTCGGGTTAGGGTTAGGGTTAGGTTTAGGGTTCGGGTTAGGGTTCATGTTAGGGTTCGGGTTAGGGTTAGGGTTAGGTTTCGGGTTAGGGTTAGGGTTCGGGTTAGGGTTAGGGTTCGGTTTAGGGTTCGGTTTAGGGTTCGGGTTAGGGTGCGGGTTAGGGTTAGAGTTCGGGTTAGGGTTAGGTTTAGGCTAGAGTTAGGGTTAGGGTTAGGGTTCGGGTTAGGATTCGGGTTAGGGTTAGGGTTAGGATTCGGGTTAGGGTTAGGGTAAGAGTTCGGGTTAGGGTTCGGGTTTGGGTTAGGGTTAGGGGTTAGTGTTCAGGTTAGGGTTAGGGTTAGGGTTCGGGTTAGGTTTCGGGTTAGGGTTAGGGTTATGGTTCGCGTTAGGGTTAGGGTTAGGGTTAGGGTTAGGTTTAGGGTTAGGGTTAGGGATAGGGTTACGGTTAGGGTTCGGGTTAGGGTTAGGGTTAGGGTTAGGGTTAGGATTAGGGTTCGGGTTAGGGTTAGTGTTCGGCTTAGTGTTAGGGTTCGGGTTAGGGTTCGGTTTAGGGGTCGGGTTAGGGTTAGGGTTCGGGTTAGGGTTAGGGTTAGGGTTAGGGTTCGGGTTCGGGTTAGGGTTCGGGTTCGGGTTAAGGTTCGGGTTCGGGTTCGGGTTAGGGTTAGGTTTGGGGTTCGGTTTAGGGTTCGGTTTAGGGTTCGGGATAGGGTTAGTGTTAGGGTTAGGGTTCGGGTTCGGGGTTAGGGTTAGGGTTAGGGTTCGGTTTAGGGTTCGGGTTAGGGTTAGGATTCGGGTAAGGGGTTAGGGTTCCGGTCGGGTTAGGGTTAGGATTAGGGTTCCGGTTAGGGTTAGGGTTAGGGTTCGGGTTAGTGTTAGGGTTAGGTTTAGGTTTAGGGTTAGGGTTAGGGTTCTGGTTAGGGTTAGGGTTAGGTTTCGGTTTAGGGTTCAGGTTCGGGTTAGGGTTAGGTTTAGGGTTCGGGTTAGGCTTAGGGTTAGGTTTCGGTTTAGGTTCAGGTTCGGATTAGGGTTAGGGTTAGGGTTCGTGTTAGGTTTAGGGTTCGGGTTAGGATTAGGGTTAGGGTTAGGGTTAGGGTTAGGTTTAGGGTTAGGTTTCAGGTTAGGGTTAGGGTTAGGGTTAGGGTTAGGGTTCGGGTTAGGGTTAGGGTTAGTGTTCGAGTTAGGGTTAGGGTTCGGGTTAGGGTTAGGGGTTAGGGTTTGGGTTAGGGTTAGTGTTAGGGTTAGTGTTCGGGTTAGGGTTAGGGTTAGGGTTCGGGTTAGGGTTTGGGTTAGTGTTAGGTTTAAGGTTCGGGTTAGGGTTATGGTTATGGTTTGGGTACGGGATCGGGGTAGGTTTAAGGTTCGAGTTAGGGTTAGGGTTCGAGTTCGGGTTCGGGTTGGGTGTTAGGGTTAGAGTTAGGGATAGTGTTAGGGTTCGGGTTAGGGTTAGGGTTAGGTTAAGGATTAGGGTTGGGGTTAGGGTTTGGGTTAGAGTTAGGGTTAGGGTTCGGGTTAGGGTTAGGGCTAGGTTTCGGGTTAGGGTTCGGGTTAGTGTTAGGGTTAGGGTTCGGGTTAGGGTTCGAGTTAGGGTTCGGGTTAGGTTTCGGGTTCGTGTTAGGGTTCGTGTTCGGGTTACGGTTCGGTTTCGGGTTAGGGTTAGGTGTTAGTGTTCAGGTTAGGTTTAGGGTTAGGGTTCGGGTTAGGGTTCGGGTTAGGGTTCGGGTTAGGTTTGGGGTTAGGGTTAGGGTTAGGGTTAGGGTTAGGGTTCGGGTTAGGGTTAGGGCTTAGTTTAGGGTTAGGGTTAGGGTTAGGGTTCGGGTCAGGGTTAGGGTTAGGTTTAGGGTTAGGGTTCGGGTTACGGTTAGGGTTAGGGTTAGGGTTCGCGTTAGGGTTAGTGTTATGTTTTGGTTTCGGGTTCGGGGTAGGGTTAGGGATCGGGTTCGGGTTAGGGTGCGAGTTCGGGTTCGGGTTAGAGGTTAGGGTTCGGTTTATGGTTAGGGTTAGGGTTCCGTTTAGGGTTAGGGTTAGGGTTAGGTTTAGGGTTTGGGTTAGGGTTAGGGTTAGGGTTCGGGTTAGGGTTAGGGTTCGGGTTCGGGTTAGGGTTAGGGTTCGTGTTAGGGTTAGGGTTAGGGTTAGGGTTCGTGTTAGGGTTCGGGTTAGGGGTCGGGTTAGGGTTAGGGTTAGGGTTCGTGTTAGGGTTAGGGTTAGGGTTCGGGTTAGGGTTAGGTTTCGGTTTAGGGTTAGGGGTTAGGGTAAGGGTTAGGTTTAGGGTTAGGGTTCGTGTTCGGGTTAGGGTTAGGGTTCTGGTGAGTGTTCGGGTTAGGTTTAGGGTTAGGGTTCAAGTTAGGTTTAGGTTTCGCGTTAGGTTTAGGGTTAAGGTTAAGTTTCGGGTTAGGGTTAGGGTTCGGGGTAGGGTTGGGTTCGGGTTAGGTTTCGGGTTAGGGTTAGGGTTCGGGTTCGGGTTCGGGTTAGGGTTCGGGTTTGGGTTAGGGTTAGGGTTCGGGTTAGGGTTAGGGTTCGGGTTCGGGTTAGGGTTAGGGTTCGTGTAGGGTTAGGGTTAGGGTTAGGGTTCGTGTTAGGGTTCGGGTTAGGGGTCGGGTTAGGGTTAGGGTTAGGGTTCGTGTTAGGGTTAGGGTTAGGGTTCGGGTTAGGGTTAGGTTTCGGGTTAGGTTTAGGGTTAGGGTTAGGGTTAGGTTTCGGGTTACGGTTAGGGTTAGGGTTAGGGTTCGCGTTAGGGTTAGTGTTATGGTCTGGGTTCGAGTTTGGGGTAGGGTTAGGGTTCGGGTTCGGGTTAGGGTTCGGGTTCGGGTTCGGGGTAGGGTTAGGTTTAGGGTTCCGGTTAGGGTTCGGGTTAGGGTTAGGGGTAAGGGTTATGGTTAGGTTTAGGGTTAGGGTTCGGGGTAGGTTTAGGGTTAGGTTTCGGGTTAGGGTTCTGGTTGGGTTTAGGGTTAGGGTTCGGGTTCGGGTTAGGGTTAGGGTTAGGGTTAGGTTTTAGGGTTAGGGTTAGGGTTAGGGTTAGGGTTAGGGTTAGGGGTTTGGGTTAGGGTTAGGGTTAGGGTTAGTTTAGGGTTAGGGTTCGGGTTCGGGTTAGGGTTAGGGTTCTGGTTAGGGCTCGGGTTAGGGTTTGGGTTAGGGTTCGGGTTAGGGTTCGGGTTAGGGTTCGGGTTAGGGTTCGGATTACGGTTCGGGTTAGGGTTAGGGTTAGGGTTCGTGTTCGGGTTAGAGTTAGGTTTCGGGTTAGGGTTAGGGTTAGGGTTCAGGTTAGGTACGGGTTCAGGTTAGGGTTAGGGTTAGGGTTCGGTTTAGGGTTAGGGTTAGGGTTAGGGTTAGGGTTAGGGTTAGCGTTCGGGTTAGGGTTCGGGTTAGGGATAGGGTTCGGTTTAGGGTTAGTGTTAGGGTTCGGGTTAGGGTTCGGGTTAGGGTTAGGGTTAGGTTTAGGGTTCGGGTTAGGGTTTGTGTTAGGGTTCGGTTTAGGGTTAGGGTTAGGGTTCGGGTTAGGGTTAGGGTTCGGGTTAGGGTTAGGGTTCGGTTTAGGGTTCGGTTAAGGGTTCGGGTTAGGGTTCGGGTTAGGGTTAGAGTTCGGGTTAGGGTTAGGTTTAGACTAGAGTTAGGGTTAGGGTTAGGGTTCGGGTTAGGATTCGGGTTAGGGTTAGTGTAAGAGTTCGGGTTAGGGTTCGGGTTTGGGTTAGGGTTAGGGGTTAGTGTTCAGGTTAGGGTTAGGGTTAGGGTTCGGGTTAGGGTTCGGGTTAGGGTTAGGGTTATGGTTCGCGTTAGGGTTAGGGTTAGGGTTAGGGTTAGGGTTAGGGTTAGGGATAGGGTTACGGTTAGGGTTCGGGTTAGGGTTAGGGTTAGGGTTAGGGTTAGGGTTAGGGTTCGGATTAGGGTTCGGGTTAGGGTTAGGATTCGGGTAAGGGGTTAGGGTTCGGGTCGGGTTAGGGTTAGGATTAGGGTTCCGGTTAGGGTTAGGGTTAGGGTTCGGGTTAGTGTTAGGGTTAGGTTTAGGGTTAGGGTTAGGGTTAGGGTTCTGGATAGGGTTAGGGTTAGGTTTCGGTTTAGGGTTCAGGTTCGGGTTAGGGTTAGGGTTAGGGTTCGGGTTATGCTTAGGGTTAGGTTTCGGTTTAGGTTCAGGTTCGGGTTAGGGTTAGGTTTAGGGTTCGTGTTAGGTTTAGGGTTCGGGTTAGGATTAGGGTTAGGGTTAGGGTTAGGTTTAGGGTTAGGTTTCAGGTTAGGGTTAGGGTTAGGGTTAGGGTTAGGGTTCGGGTTAGGGTTAGGGTTAGTGTTCGAGTTAGGGTTAGGGTTCGGGTTAGGGTTAGGGGTTAGGGTTTGGGTTAGGGTTAGTGTTAGGGTTAGTGTTCGGGTTAGGGTTAGGGTTAAGGTTCGGTTTAGGGTTTGGGTTAGGGTTAGGTTTAGGGTTCGGGTTAGGGTTATGGTTATGGTTTGGGTACGGGATCGGGGTAGGGTTAAGGTTCGGGTTAGGGTTAGGGTTCGGGTTAGGGTTCGAGTTAGGGTTCGGGTTAGGGTTCGGGTTAGGTTTAGGGTTCGGATTAGGGTTAGGGTTAGGGTTCGGGTTAGGGTTCGGGTTTGGGTTAGGTTTCGGGTTCGGGTTCGGGTTAGGGTTAGGGTTAGGGTTAGGGTTCGGGTTAGGGTTCGGGTTAGGGTTAGGATTAGGGTTAGGGTTAGGGTTAGGTTTAGGGTTAGGGTTCGGGTTAGGGTAAGGGTTAGGTTAGTGTTAGGGTTCGGGTTAGGTTTAGGTTTTTAGGGTTAGGGTTAGGGTCAGGGTTACGGTTAGGGGTTAGGGTTAGGGTTAGGTTTAGGGTTAGGGTTAGGGTTCGGTTTAGGGTTAGGTTTAGGTTTAGGGTTAGCGTTCGGGTTAGTGTTAGGTTTAGGGTTATGGTTCGGGTTATGGTTAGGTTAGGGTTCGGGTTAGGGTTAGGGTTAGGGTTAGGGTTAGTGTTCGGGTTAGGGTTAGGGTTAGGGTTCGGGTTAGGGTTAGGGTTAGGGTTCGGGTTAGGGTTAGGGTTAGGGTTAGGGTTCGGGTTAGGTTTCGGGTTAGGGTTAGGGTTAGGATTCGTGTTAGGGTTAGGGTTAGGGTTCGGGTTAGGGTGAGGGTTCGGGTTAGGGTTAGGTTTAGGTTTCGTGTTAGGGTTAGGGTTAGGGTTCGGGTTAGGGTTAGGGATCGGGTTCGGTTAGGGTTAGGGTTCGGGTTCGGGTTAGGGTTCGGGTTTGGGTTAGGGTTCGGGTTAGGTTTAGGTTTAGGGTTAGGGTTCGGTTTAGGGTTAGGGTTCGGGTTCGGGTTTGGGTTAGGGTTAGGGTTCGGGTTAGGGTTAGGGTTAGGGTTCGGGTTAGGGTTAGGATTAGGGTTCGGGTTAGGTTTAGGTTTCGGGTCAGGGTTAGCGTTAGGTTTCGAATTCACGTTCAGTTTAGGGTTAGGGTTAGGGTTTGGGTTAGGGTTAGGTTTAGGGTTAGGGTTATGGTTTGGTTTCGGGTTCGGGGTAGGGTTAGGGTTCGGGTTCGGGTTAGGGTTCGGGTTCGGGTTCGGATTAGGGGTTAGGTTTCGGTTTAGGGTTAGGGTTAGGGTTAGGGTTAGGGTTAGGGTTCGGGTTCGGGTTAGGGTTAGGGTTAGGGTTCGGGTTAGGGTTAGGGTTAGGGTTCGGGTTAGGGTTAGGGTTAGGGTTAGGGTTAGGTTTAGGGTTCGGGTTAGGGTTAGGGTTAGGGTTAGGGTTAGGGTTCGGGTTAGGGTTAGGTTTAGGGTTCGGGTTCGGGTTAGAGTTAGGGATAGGTTTCGGTTTAGGTTCAGGTTCGGGTTAGGGTTAGGGTTAGGGTTCGGGTTAGGGTTAGCGTTCGGGTTAGGTTTAGGATTAGGGTTCGGGTTAGGGTTAGGGATAGGTTTCGGTTTAGGTTCAGGTTCGGGTTAGGGTTAGGGTTAGGGTTCGGGTTAGGGTTAGCGTTCGGGTTAGCTTTAGGATTAGGGTTAGGGTTAGGTTTAGGGTTAGGTTTCGGGTTAGGGTTAGGGTTAGGGTTCAGGTTAGGTACGGGTTCAGGTTAGGGTTAGGGTTAGGGTTCGGTTTAGGGTTAGGGTTAGGGTTAGGGTTAGGGTTAGCGTTCGGGTTAGGGTTCGGGTTAGGGATAGGGTTCGGGTTAGGGTTAGGGTTAGGGTTCGGGTTAGGGTTCGGGTTAGGGTTAGGGTTAGGTTTAGGGTTCGGGTTAGGGTTCATGTTAGGGTTCGGGTTAGGGTTAGGGTTAGGGTTCGGGTTAGGGTTAGGGTTCGGGTTAGGGTTAGGGTTCGGTTTAGGGTTCGGTTTAGGGTTCGGGTTAGGGTGCGGGTTAGGGTTAGAGTTCGGGTTAGGGTTAGGTTTAGGCTAGAGTTAGGGTTAGGTTTAGGGTTCGGGTTAGGATTCGGGTTAGGGTTAGGGTTAGGATTCAGGTTAGGGTTAGGGTAAGAGTTCGGGTTAGGGTTCGGGTTTGGGTTAGGGTTAGGGGTTAGTGTTCAGGTTAGGGTTAGGGTTAGGGTTCGGGTTAGGTTTCGGGTTAGGGTTAGGGTTATGGTTCGCGTTAGGGTTAGGGTTAGGGTTAGGGTTAGGGTTAGGGATAGGGTTAGGATTAGGGTTCGGGTCAGGGTTAGGGTTCGGCTTAGTGTTAGGGTTCGGGTTAGGGTTCGGTTTAGGGGTCGGGTTAGGGTTAGGGTTTGGGTTAGGGTTAGGGTTAGGGTTAGGGCTCGGGTTCGGGTTAGGGTTCGGGTTCGGGTTAAGGTTCGGGTTCGGGTTCGGGTTAGGGTTAGGTTTGGGGTTCGGTTTAGGGTTCGGTTTAGGGTTCGGGATAGGGTTAGTGTTAGGGTTAGGGTTCGGGTTCGGGGTTAGGGTTAGGTTTAGGGTTCGGTTTAGGGTTCGGGTTAGGGTTAGGATTCGGGTAAGGGGTTAGGCTTCCGGTCGGGTTAGGGTTAGGATTAGGGTTCCGGTTAGGGTTAGGGTTAGGGTTCGGGTTAGTGTTACGGTTAGGTTTAGGGTTAGGGTTAGGGTTAGGGTTCTGGTTAGGGTTAGGGTTAGGTTTCGGTTTAGGGTTCAGGTTCGGGTTAGGGTTAGGGTTAGGGTTCGGGATAGGCTTAGGGTTAGGTTTCGGTTTAGGTTCAGGTTCGGATTAGGGTTAGGGTTAGGGTTCGTGTTAGGTTTAGGGTTCGGGTTAGGATTAGGGTTAGGGTTAGGGTTAGGGTTAGGTTTAGGGTTAGGTTTCAGGTTAGGGTTAGGGTTAGGGTTAGGGTTAGGGGTTCGGGTTAGGGTTAGGGTTAGTGTTCGAGTTAGGGTTAGGGTTCGGGTTAGGGTTAGGGGTTAGGGTTTGGGTTAGGGTTAGTGTTAGGGTTAGTGTTCGGGTTAGGGTTAGGGTTAGGGTTCGGGTTAGGGTTTGGGTTAGTGTTAGGTTTAAGGTTCGGGTTAGGGTTATGGTTATGGTTTGGGTACGGGATCGGGGTAGGGTTAAGGTTCGAGTTAGGGTTAGGGTTCGAGTTCGGGTTCGGGTTAGGTGTTAGGGTTAGAGTTAGGGATAGTGTTAGGGTTCGGGTTAGGGTTAGGGTTAGGTTTAGGATTAGGGTTGGGGTTAGGGTTTGGGTTAGAGTTAGGGTTAGGGTTCGGGTGAGGGTTAGGGCTAGGTTTCGGGTTAGGGTTCGGGTTAGTGTTAGGGTTCGGGTTCGGGTTAGGGTTCGAGTTAGGGTTCGGTTAGGGTTCGGGTTCGTGTTAGGGTTCGTGTTCGGGTTACGGTTCGGTTTCGGGTTAGGGTTAGGTGTTAGTGTTCAGGTTAGGTTTAGGGTTAGGGTTCGGGTTAGGGTTCGGGTTAGGGTTCGGGTTAGGTTTGGGGTTAGGGTTAGGGTTAGGGTTAGGGTTAGGGTTAGGGTTCGGGTTAGGGTTAGGGCTTAGTTTAGGGTTAGGGTTAGGGTTAGGGATCGGGTCAGGGTTAGGGTTAGGTTTAGGGTTAGGGTTCGGTTACGGTTAGGGTTAGGGTTAGGGTTCGCGTTAGGGTTAGTGTTATGTTTTGGTTTCGGGTTCGGGGTAGGGTTAGGGATCGGGTTCGGGTTAGGGTGCGAGTTCGGGTTCGGGTTAGAGGTTAGGGTTCGGTTTATGGTTAGGGTTAGGGTTCCGTTTAGGGTTAGGGTTAGGGTTAGGTTTAGGGTTTGGGTTAGGGTTAGGGTTAGGGTTCGGGTGAGGGGTGAGGGTTAGGGTTCGGGTTAGGGTTAGGGGTTCGGGTTAGGGTTAGGGGTTAGGGTAAGGGTTAGGTTTAGGGTTAGGGTTCGTGTTCGGGTTAGGGTTAGGGTTCTGGTGAGTGTTCGGGTTAGGTTTAGGGTTAGGGTTCAAGTTAGGTTTAGGTTTCGCGTTAGGGTTAGGGTTAAGGTTAAGTTTCGGGTTAGGGTTAGGGTTCGGGGTAGGGTTGGGTTCGGGTTAGGTTTCGGGTTAGGGTTAGGGTTCGGGTTCGGGTTCGGGTTAGGGTTCGGGTTTGGGTTAGGGTTAGGGTTCGGGTTAGGGTTAGGGTTCGGGTTCGGGTTAGGGTTAGGGTTCGTGTTAGGGTTAGGGTTAGGGTTAGGGTTCGTGTTAGGGTTCGGGTTAGGGGTCGGGTTAGGGTTAGGGTTAGGGTTCGTGTTAGGGTTAGGGTTAGGGTTCGGGTTAGGGTTAGGTTTCGGGTTAGGTTTAGGGTTAGGGTTAGGGTTAGGGTTCGGGTTACGGTTAGGGTTAGGGTTAGGGTTCGCGTTAGGGTTAGTGTTATGGTCTGGGTTCGAGTTTGGGGTAGGGTTAGGGTTCGGGTTCGGGTTAGGGTTCGGGTTCGGGTTCGGGGTAGGGTTAGGTTTAGGGTTCCGGTTAGGGTTCGGGTTAGGGTTAGGGGTAAGGGTTATGGTTAGGTTTAGGGTTAGGGTTCGGGGTAGGTTTAGGGTTAGGTTTCGGGTTAGGGTTCTGGTTGGGTTTAGGGTTAGGGTTCGGGTTCGGGTTAGGGTTAGGGTTAGGGTTAGGTTTTAGGGTTAGGGTTAGGGTTAGGGTTAGGGTTAGGGTTAGGGTTAGGGGTTTGGGTTAGGGTTAGGGTTAGGGTTAGTTTAGGGTTAGGGTTCGGGTTCGGGTTAGGGTTAGGGTTCTGGTTAGGGCTCGGGTTAGGGTTTGGGTTAGGGTTCGGGTTAGGGTTCGGGTTAGGGTTCGGGTTAGGGTTCGGATTACGGTTCGGGTTAGGGTTAGGGTTAGGGTTCGGGTTCGGGTTAGAGTTAGGTTTCGGGTTAGGGTTAGGGTTAGGGTTCAGGTTAGGTACGGGTTCAGGTTAGAGTTAGGGTTAGGGTTCTGTTTATGGTTAGGGTTAGGGTTAGGGTTAGGGTTAGGATTAGCGTTCGGGTTAGGGTTCGGGTTAGGGATAGGGTTCGGGTTAGGGTTAGTGTTAGGGTTCGGGTTAGGGTTCGGGTTAGGGTTAGGGTTAGGTTTAGGGTTCGGGTTAGGGTTTGTGTTAGGGTTCGGGTTAGGGTTAGGGTTAGGGTTCGGGTTAGGGTTAGGGTTCGGGTTAGGGTTAGGGTTCGGTTTAGGGTTCGGTTAAGGGTTCGGGTTAGGGTTCGGGTTAGGGTTAGAGTTCGGGTTAGGGTTCGGTTTAGGGTTCGGGTTAGGGTTAGGATTCGGGTAAGGGGTTAGGGTTCGGGTCGGGTTAGGGTTAGTGTAAGAGTTCGGGTTAGGGTTCGGGTTTGGGTTAGGGTTAGGGTTTAGTGTTCAGGTTAGGGTTAGGGTTAGGGTTCGGGTTAGGGTTCGGGTTAGGGTTAGGGTTATGGTTCGCGTTAGGGTTAGGGT
>JAVLSZ010000068.1:1355000-1370000 GCA_032313775.1 Urocyon cinereoargenteus
TTAGGGTTAGGTTTAGATTAGGGTTCGAGTTAGGGTTAGGGGTTAGGGTAGAGTTAGGGTTAGGGATAGGAATAGGGTTCGGGTTAGCGTTCGGGTTAGGGTTTTTTTAGGGTTAGGGTTAGGGTTAGGTTTAGGTTTAGGTTTAGGTTTCGGTTTAGGGTTAGGGTTAGGGTTAGGTTTAGGGTTAGGGTTCGGGTTAGGGTTAGGGTTAGGGTTCGAGTTAGTGTTAGGTTTCGGGTTAGGGTTAGGGGTTAGGGTTAGGGTTAGGGTTCGGGTTATGGTTAGTGTTAGGGTTAGGGTTCGGGTTGGGGTTAGGTTTAGGGTTAAGGTTAGGGTTCGGGTTAGGGTTAGGGTTATGGTTTGGGTTCGTGTTCGGGTTAGGGTTCGGGTTCGGGTTCGGGTTAGGGTTTAGGTTTCGGTTTAGGGTTAGGGTTAGTGTTAGGGTTAGGGTTCGGGTTCAGTTTAGGGTTAGGGTTAGGGTTCGGGTTAGGGTTAGGGTTAGGGTTAGGGTTCGGGTTAGGGTTAGGGTTAGGGTTAGGTTTAGGGTTCGGGTTAGTGTTAGGTTTAGGGTTAGAGTTCGGGTTAGGGTTAGGGTTAGGGTTCGGGTTAGGGTTCGGTTTATGGTTCATGTTAGGGTTCGGGTTAGGGTTAGGGTTAGGGTTAGGGTTAGGGTTCGGGTTAGGGTTAGGGTGCGGGTTAGGGTTAGGGTTCGGTTTAGGGTTCGGGTTAGGGTTACGGTTAGGGTTAGGGTTAGGGTTCGCGTTAGGGTTAGTGTTATGTTTTGGTTTCGGGTTCGGGGTAGGGTTAGGGATCGGGTTCGGGTTAGGGTGCGAGTTCGGGTTCGGGTTAGAGGTTAGGGTTCGGTTTATGGTTAGGGTTAGGGTTCCGTTTAGGGTTAGGGTTAGGGTTAGGTTTAGGGTTTGGGTTAGGGTTAGGGTTAGGGTTCGGGTTAGGGTTAGGGTTCGGGTTCGGGTTAGGGTTAGTGTTCGTGTTAGGGTTAGGGTTAGGGTTAGGGTTCGTGTTAGGGTTCGGGTTAGGGGTCGGGTTAGGGTTAGGGTTAGGGTTCGTGTTAGGGTTAGGGTTAGGGTTCGGGTTAGGGTTAGGTTTCGGGTTAGGGTTAGGGGTTAGGGTAAGGGTTAGGTTTAGGGTTAGGGTTCGTGTTCGGGTTAGGGTTAGGGTTCTGGTGAGTGTTCGGGTTAGGTTTAGGGTTAGGGTTCAAGTTAGGTTTAGGTTTCGCGTTAGGTTTAGGGTTAAGGTTAAGTTTCGGGTTAGGGTTAGGGTTCGGGGTAGGGTTGGGTTCGGGTTAGGTTTCGGGTTAGGGTTAGGGTTCAGGTTCGGGTTCGGGTTAGGGTTCGGGTTTGGGTTAGGGTAAGGGTTCGGGTTAGGGTTAGGGTTCGGGTTCGGGTTAGGGTTAGGGTTCGTGTTAGGGTTAGGGTTAGGGTTAGGGTTCGTGTTAGGGTTCGGGTTAGGGGTCGGGTTAGGGTTAGGGTTAGGGTTCGTGTTAGGGTTAGGGTTAGGGTTCGGGTTAGGGTTAGGTTTCGGGTTAGGTTTAGGGTTAGGGTTAGGGTTAGGGTTCGGGTTACGGTTAGGGTTAGGGTTAGGGTTCGCGTTAGGGTTAGTGTTATGGTCTGGGTTCGAGTTTGGGGTAGGGTTAGGGTTCGGGTTCGGGTTAGGGTTCGGGTTCGGGTTCGGGGTAGGGTTAGGTTTAGGGTTCCGGTTAGGGTTCGGGTTAGGGTTAGGGGTAAGGGTTATGGTTAGGTTTAGGGTTAGGGTTCGGGGTAGGTTTAGGGTTAGGTTTCGGGTTAGGGTTCTGGTTGGGTTTAGGGTTAGGGTTCGGGTTCGGGTTAGGGTTAGGGTTAGGGTTAGGTTTTAGGGTTAGGGTTAGGGTTAGGGTTAGGGTTAGGGGTTTGGGTTAGGGTTAGGGTTAGGGTTAGTTTAGGGTTAGGGTTCGGGTTCGGGTTAGGGTTAGGGTTCTGGTTAAGGCTCGGGTTAGGGTTTGGGTTAGGGTTCGGGTTAGGGTTCGGGTTAGGGTTCGGGTTAGGGTTCGGATTACGGTTCGGGTTAGGGTTAGGGTTAGGGTTCGTGTTCGGGTTAGAGTTAGGTTTCGGGTTAGGGTTAGGGTTAGGGTTCAGGTTAGGTACGGGTTCAGGTTAGGGTTAGGGTTAGGGTTCGGTTTAGGGTTAGGGTTAGGGTTAGGGTTAGGGTTAGGGTTAGCGTTCGGGTTAGGGTTCGGGTTAGGGATAGGGTTCGGGTTAGGGTTAGTGTTAGGGTTCGGGTTAGGGTTCGGGTTAGGGTTAGGGTTAGGTTTAGGGTTCGGGTTAGGGTTTGTGTTAGGGTTCGGTTTAGGGTTAGGGTTAGGGTTCGGGTTAGGGTTAGGGTTCGGGTTAGGGTTAGGGTTCGGTTTAGGGTTCGGTTAAGGGTTCGGGTTAGGGTTCGGGTTAGGGTTAGAGTTCGGGTTAGGGTTAGGTTTAGGCTAGAGTTAGGGTTAGGGTTAGGGTTCGGGTTAGGATTCGGGTTAGGGTTAGTGTAAGAGTTCGGGTTAGGGTTCGGGTTTGGGTTAGGGTTAGGGGTTAGTGTTCAGGTTAGGGTTAGGGTTAGGGTTCGGGTTAGGGTTCGGGTTAGGGTTAGGGTTATGATTCGCGTTAGGGTTAGGGTTAGGGTTAGGGTTAGGGTTAGGGTTAGGGATAGGGTTACGGTTAGGGTTCGGGTTAGGGTTAGGGTTAGGGTTAGCGTTAGGGTTAGGGTTCGGTTTAGGGTTCGGGTTAGGGTTAGGATTCGGGTAAGGGGTTAGGGTTCGGGTCGGGTTAGGGTTAGGATTAGGGTTCCGGTTAGGGTTAGGGTTAGGGTTCGGGTTAGTGTTAGGGTTAGGTTTAGGGTTAGGGTTAGGGTTAGGGTTCTGGATAGGGTTAGGGTTAGGTTTCGGTTTAGGGTTCAGGTTCGGGTTAGGGTTAGGGTTAGGGTTCGGGTTATGCTTAGGGTTAGGTTTCGGTTTAGGTTCAGGTTCGGGTTAGGGTTAGGTTTAGGGTTCGTGTTAGGTTTAGGGTTCGGGTTAGGATTAGGGTTAGGGTTAGGGTTAGGTTTAGGGTTAGGTTTCAGGTTAGGGTTAGGGTTAGGGTTAGGGTTAGGGTTCGGGTTAGGGTTAGGGTTAGTGTTCGAGTTAGGGTTAGGGTTCGGGTTAGGGTTAGGGGTTAGGGTTTGGGTTAGGGTTAGTGTTAGGGTTAGTGTTCGGGTTAGGGTTAGGGTTAGGGTTCGGTTTAGGGTTTGGGTTAGGGTTAGGTTTAGGGTTCGGGTTAGGGTTATGGTTATGGTTTGTGTACGGGATCGGGGTAGGGTTAAGGTTCGGGTTAGGGTTAGGGTTCGAGTTCGGGTTCGGGTTAGGTGTTAGGGTTAGAGTTAGGGATAGGGTTAGGGTTCGGGTTAGGGTTAGGGTTAGGGTTAGGATTAGGGTTGGGGTTAGGGTTTGGGTTAGGGTTAGGGTTAGGGTTCGGGTTAGGGTTAGGGCTAGGTTTCGGGTTAGGGTTCGGGTTAGTGTTAGGGTTAGGGTTCGGGTTAGGGTTCGAGTTAGGGTTCGGGTTAGGGTTCGGGTTAGGTTTAGGGTTCGGATTAGGGTTAGGGTTAGGGTTCGGGTTAGGGTTCGGGTTTGGGTTAGGTTTAGGGTTCTGGTTAGGGTTAGGGTTAGGGTTAGGGTGCGGGTTAGGGTTAGGTTTCGGGTTCGGGTTAGGTTTCGGGTTAGGGTTAGGGTTAGGATTCGTGTTAGGGTTAGTGTTAGGGTTCGGGTTAGGTTTAGGGTTCGGGTTAGGGTTAGGTTTAGGGTTCGGGTTAGGGTTAGGGTTAGGGTTAGGGTTCGGGTTAGGGTTAGGGTTCGGGTTAGGGTTAGGGTTCGGGTTCGGGTTAGGGTTAGGGTTCGGGTTAGGGTTCGGTTTAGGTTTAGGGTTAGGGTTAGGGTTCGGTTTAGGGTTAGGGTTCGGGTTCGGGTTTGGGTTAGAGTTAGGGTTCGGGTTAGGGTTCGGGTTCGGGTTTGGGTTAGAGTTAGGGTTCGGGTTAGGGTTAGGGTTCGGTTTAGGGTTAGGGTTAGGGTTCGGGTTAGGGATAGGGTTAGGGTTAGGGTTATGGTTTGGGTTCGGGTTCGGGGTATGGTTAGGGTTCGGGTTCGGGTTAGGGTTCGGGTTCGGGTTCGGGTTAGGGGTTAGGTTTCGTTTTAGGGTTAGGGTTAGGGTTAGGGTTCGGGTTCCGGTTAGGGTTAGGGTTCGTGTTAGTGTTAGGGTTAGGGTTCGGCTTAGGGTTAGGGTTAGGGTTAGGGTTCGGGTTAGGTTTAGGGTTAGGGTTAGGGTTAGGGTTCGGGTTAGGGTTCGGGTTAGGGTTAAGGTTAGGGTTCGGGTTAGGGTTCGGGTTAGGGTTCGGGGTAGGGTTAGGGTTAGGGTTTGGGTTAGGGTTAGGGTTAGGGTTAGGGTTCGAGTTAGGGTTAGGGTTCCGGTTAGGGTTAGGGTTCGGGTTCGGGTTAGGGTTCGGGTTAGGTTTAGGGTTAGGGTCAGGTTAGGTTAATGTTTCGGGTTAGGTTTAGGGTTAGGGTTAGCGTTCGGGTTAGGGTTAGGGTTCGGATTAGGGTTGGGTTCGGGTTAGGTTTCAGGTTAGGTTTAGGGTTCGGGTTCGGTTTAGGTTTAGGGTTTGGGTTAGGGTTAGGGTTAGGGTTCGGGTTAGGGTTAGGGTTCGGGTTAGGGTTAGGGTTAGGGTTCGGTTTAGGATTAGGGTTAGGGTTAGGTTTAGGGTTCGTGTTCGGGTTCGGGTTAGGGGTCGGGTTAGGGTTAGGTTTAGGGTTCTGGTTAGGGTTAGGGTTAGGGTTAGGGTGCGGGTTAGGGTTAGGTTTCGGGTTCGGGTTAGGTTTCGGGTTAGGGTTCGGTTTAGGGTTAGGGTTAGGGTTCGGTTTAGGGTTTGGGTTAGGGTTCGGGTTAGGGTTCGGGTTAGGGTTAGGGTTCAGTTTAGGGTTAGGGTTAGGGTTCGGGTTCGGGTTAGGGTTAGGGTTAGGGTTAGGGTTCGGGTTAGGGTTAGGGTTAGGTTTCGGTTTAGGGTTCAGTTTCGGGTTAGGGTTAGGGTTAGGGTTCGGGTTAGGGTTAGGGATAGGTTTCGGTTTAGGTTCAGGTTCGGGTTAGGGTTAGGGTTAGGGTTCGGGTTAGGGTTAGGGTTCGGGTTAGGTTTAGGATTAGGGTTAGGGTTAGGGTAAGGTTTAGGGTTAGGTTTCGGGTTAGGGTTAGGGTTAGGTTTAGGGTTCGGGTTAGGGTTCTGGTTCGGGTTACGGTTCGGGTTAGGGTTCGGGTTAGGGTTAGGTTTAGGGTTTGGTTTAGGGTTAGGGTTAGGGTTAGGTTTAGATTAGGGTTCGAGTTAGGGTTAGGGGTTAGGGTAGAGTTAGGGTTAGGGATAGGAATAGGGTTCGGGTTAGCGTTCGGGTTAGGGTTTTTTTAGGGTTAGGGTTAGGGTTAGGTTTAGGTTTAGGTTTAGGTTTCGGTTTAGGGTTAGGGTTAGGGTTAGGTTTAGGGTTAGGGTTCGGGTTAGGGTTAGGGTTAGGGTTCGAGTTAGTGTTAGGTTTCGGGTTAGGGTTAGGGGTTAGGGTTAGGGTTAGGGTTCGGGTTATGGTTAGTGTTAGGGTTAGGGTTCGGGTTGGGGTTAGGTTTAGGGTTAAGGTTAGGGTTCGGGTTAGGGTTAGGGTTATGGTTTGGGTTCGTGTTCGGGTTAGGGTTCGGGTTCGGGTTCGGGTTAGGGTTTAGGTTTCGGTTTAGGGTTAGGGTTAGTGTTAGGGTTAGGGTTCGGGTTCAGTTTAGGGTTAGGGTTAGGGTTCGGGTTAGGGTTAGGGTTAGGGTTCGGGTTAGGGTTAGGGTTAGGGTTAGGTTTAGGGTTCGGGTTAGTGTTAGGTTTAGGGTTAGAGTTCGGGTTAGGGTTAGGGTTAGGGTTCGGGTTAGGGTTCGGTTTATGGTTCATGTTAGGGTTCGGGTTAGGGTTAGGGTTAGGGTTAGGGTTAGGGTTCGGGTTAGGGTTAGGGTGCGGGTTAGGGTTAGGGTTCGGTTTAGGGTTCGGGTTAGGGTTACGGTTAGGGTTAGGGTTAGGGTTCGCGTTAGGGTTAGTGTTATGTTTTGGTTTCGGGTTCGGGGTAGGGTTAGGGATCGGGTTCGGGTTAGGGTGCGAGTTCGGGTTCGGGTTAGAGGTTAGGGTTCGGTTTATGGTTAGGGTTAGGGTTCCGTTTAGGGTTAGGGTTAGGGTTAGGTTTAGGGTTTGGGTTAGGGTTAGGGTTAGGGTTCGGGTTAGGGTTAGGGTTCGGGTTCGGGTTAGGGTTAGTGTTCGTGTTAGGGTTAGGGTTAGGGTTAGGGTTCGTGTTAGGGTTCGGGTTAGGGGTCGGGTTAGGGTTAGGGTTAGGGTTCGTGTTAGGGTTAGGGTTAGGGTTCGGGTTAGGGTTAGGTTTCGGGTTAGGGTTAGGGGTTAGGGTAAGGGTTAGGTTTAGGGTTAGGGTTCGTGTTCGGGTTAGGGTTAGGGTTCTGGTGAGTGTTCGGGTTAGGTTTAGGGTTAGGGTTCAAGTTAGGTTTAGGTTTCGCGTTAGGTTTAGGGTTAAGGTTAAGTTTCGGGTTAGGGTTAGGGTTCGGGGTAGGGTTGGGTTCGGGTTAGGTTTCGGGTTAGGGTTAGGGTTCGGGTTCGGGTTCGGGTTAGGGTTCGGGTTTGGGTTAGGGTTAGGGTTCGGGTTAGGGTTAGGGTTCGGGTTCGGGTTAGGGTTAGGGTTCGTGTTAGGGTTAGGGTTAGGGTTAGGGTTCGTGTTAGGGTTCGGGTTAGGGGTCGGGTTAGGGTTAGGGTTAGGGTTCGTGTTAGGGTTAGGGTTAGGGTTCGGGTTAGGGTTAGGTTTCGGGTTAGGTTTAGGGTTAGGGTTAGGGTTAGGGTTCGGGTTACGGTTAGGGTTAGGGTTAGGGTTCGCGTTAGGGTTAGTGTTATGGTCTGGGTTCGAGTTTGGGGTAGGGTTAGGGTTCGGGTTCGGGTTAGGGTTCGGGTTCGGGTTCGGGGTAGGGTTAGGTTTAGGGTTCCGGTTAGGGTTCGGGTTAGGGTTAGGGGTAAGGGTTATGGTTAGGTTTAGGGTTAGGGTTCGGGGTAGGTTTAGGGTTAGGTTTCGGGTTAGGGTTCTGGTTGGGTTTAGGGTTAGGGTTCGGGTTCGGGTTAGGGTTAGGGTTAGGGTTAGGTTTTAGGGTTAGGGTTAGGGTTAGGGTTAGGGTTAGGGGTTTGGGTTAGGGTTAGGGTTAGGGTTAGTTTAGGGTTAGGGTTCGGGTTCGGGTTAGGGTTAGGGTTCTGGTTAAGGCTCGGGTTAGGGTTTGGGTTAGGGTTCGGGTTAGGGTTCGGGTTAGGGTTCGGGTTAGGGTTCGGATTACGGTTCGGGTTAGGGTTAGGGTTAGGGTTCGTGTTCGGGTTAGAGTTAGGTTTCGGGTTAGGGTTAGGGTTAGGGTTCAGGTTAGGTACGGGTTCAGGTTAGGGTTAGGGTTAGGGTTCGGTTTAGGGTTAGGGTTAGGGTTAGGGTTAGGGTTAGGGTTAGCGTTCGGGTTAGGGTTCGGGTTAGGGATAGGGTTCGGGTTAGGGTTAGTGTTAGGGTTCGGGTTAGGGTTCGGGTTAGGGTTAGGGTTAGGTTTAGGGTTCGGGTTAGGTTTTGTGTTAGGGTTCGGTTTAGGGTTAGGGTTAGGGTTCGGGTTAGGGTTAGGGTTCGGGTTAGGGTTAGGGTTCGGTTTAGGGTTCGGTTAAGGGTTCGGGTTAGGGTTCGGGTTAGGGTTAGAGTTCGGGTTAGGGTTAGGTTTAGGCTAGAGTTAGGGTTAGGGTTAGGGTTCGGGTTAGGATTCGGGTTAGGGTTAGTGTAAGAGTTCGGGTTAGGGTTCGGGTTTGGGTTAGGGTTAGGGGTTAGTGTTCAGGTTAGGGTTAGGGTTAGGGTTCGGGTTAGGGTTCGGGTTAGGGTTAGGGTTATGGTTCGCGTTAGGGTTAGGGTTAGGGTTAGGGTTAGGGTTAGGGTTAGGGATAGGGTTACGGTTAGGGTTCGGGTTAGGGTTAGGGTTAGCGTTAGGGTTAGGGTTCGGTTTAGGGTTCGGGTTAGGGTTAGGATTCGGGTAAGGGGTTAGGGTTCGGGTCGGGTTAGGGTTAGGATTAGGGTTCCGCTTAGGGTTAGGGTTAGGGTTCGGGTTAGTGTTAGGGTTAGGTTTAGGGTTAGGGTTAGGGTTAGGGTTCTGGATAGGGTTAGGGTTAGGTTTCGGTTTAGGGTTCAGGTTCGGGTTAGGGTTAGGGTTAGGGTTCGGGTTATGCTTAGGGTTAGGTTTCGGTTTAGGTTCAGGTTCGGGTTAGGGTTAGGTTTAGGGTTCGTGTTAGGTTTAGGGTTCGGGTTAGGATTAGGGTTAGGGTTAGGGTTAGGTTTAGGGTTAGGTTTCAGGTTAGGGTTAGGGTTAGGGTTAGGGTTAGGGTTAGGGTTAGTGTTCGAGTTAGGGTTAGGGTTCGGGTTAGGGTTAGGGGTTAGGGTTTGGGTTAGGGTTAGTGTTAGGGTTAGTGTTCGGGTTAGGGTTAGGGTTAGGGTTCGGTTTAGGGTTTGGGTTAGGGTTAGGTTTAGGGTTCGGGTTAGGGTTATGGTTATGGTTTGGGTACGGGATCGGGGTAGGGTTAAGGTTCGGGTTAGGGTTAGGGTTCGAGTTCGGGTTCGGGTTAGGTGTTAGGGTTAGAGTTAGGGATAGGGTTAGGGTTCGGGTTAGGGTTAGGGTTAGGGTTAGGATTAGGGTTGGGGTTAGGGTTTGGGTTAGGGTTAGGGTTAGGGTTCGGGTTAGGGTTAGGGCTAGGTTTCGGGTTAGGGTTCGGGTTAGTGTTAGGGTTAGGGTTCGGGTTAGGGTTCGAGTTAGGGTTCGGGTTAGGGTTCGGGTTAGGTTTAGGGTTCGGATTAGGGTTAGGGTTAGGGTTCGGGTTAGGGTTCGGGTTTGGGTTAGGTTTCGGGTTCGGGTTCGGGTTAGGGTTAGGGTTAGGGTTAGGGTTCGGGTTAGGGTTCGGGTTAGGGTTAGGATTAGGGTTAGGGTTAGGGTTAGGTTTAGGGTTAGGGTTCGGGTTAGGGTAAGGGTTAGGTTAGTGTTAGGGTTCGGGTTAGGTTTAGGTTTTTAGGGTTAGGGTTAGGGTCAGGGTTACGGTTAGGGGTTAGGGTTAGGGTTAGGTTTAGGGTTAGGGTTAGGGTTCGGTTTAGGGTTAGGTTTAGGTTTAGGGTTAGCGTTCGGGTTAGTGTTAGGTTTAGGGTTATGGTTCTGGTTATGGTTAGGTTAGGGTTCGGGTTAGGGTTAGGGTTAGGGTTAGTGTTAGTGTTCGGGTTAGGGTTAGGGTTAGGGTTCGGGTTAGGGTTAGGGTTAGGGTTCGGGTTAGGGTTAGGGTTAGGGTTAGGGTTCGGGTTAGGTTTCGGGTTAGGGTTAGGGTTAGGATTCGTGTTAGGGTTAGGGTTAGGTTTCGGGTTAGGTTTAGGGTTCGGGTTAGGGTTAGGTTTAGGTTTCGTGTTAGGGTTAGGGTTAGGGTTCGGTTTAGGGTTAGGGATCGGGTTCGGTTAGGGTTAGGGTTCGGGTTCGGGTTAGGGTTCGGGTTTGGGTTAGGGTTCGGGTTAGGTTTAGGTTTAGGTTTAGGGTTCGGTTTAGGGTTAGGGTTCGGGTTCGGGTTTGGGTTAGGGTTAGGGTTCGGGTTAGGGTTAGGGTTAGGGTTCGGGTTAGGGTTAGGATTAGGGTTCGGGTTAGGTTTAGGTTTCGGGTCAGGGTTAGCGTTAGGTTTCGAATTCAGGTTCAGTTTAGGGTTAGGGTTAGGGTTTGGGTTAGGGTTAGGTTTAGGGTTAGGGTTATGGTTTGGTTTCGGGTTCGGGGTAGGGTTAGGGTTCGGGTTCGGGTTAGGGTTCGGGTTCGGGTTCGGATTAGGGGTTAGGTTTCGGTTTAGGGTTAGGGTTAGGGTTAGGGTTAGGGTTAGGGTTCGGGTTCGGGTTAGGGTTAGGGTTCGGGTTAGGGTTAGGGTTAGGGTTCGGGTTAGGGTTAGGGTTAGGGTTAGGGTTAGGTTTAGGGTTCGGGTTAGGGTTAGGGTTAGGGTTAGGGTTAGGGTTCGGGTTAGGGTTAGGTTTAGGGTTCGGGTTCGGGTTAGAGTTAGGGATAGGTTTCGGTTTAGGTTCAGGTTCGGGTTAGGGTTAGGGTTAGGGTTCGGGTTAGGGTTAGCGTTCGGGTTAGGTTTAGGATTAGGGTTCGGGTTAGGGTTAGGGATAGGTTTCGGTTTAGGTTCAGGTTCGGGTTAGGGTTAGGGTTAGGGTTCGGGTTAGGGTTAGCGTTCGGGTTAGCTTTAGGATTAGGGTTAGGGTTAGGTTTAGGGTTAGGTTTCGGGTTAGGGTTAGGGTTAGGGTTCAGGTTAGGTACGGGTTCAGGTTAGGGTTAGGGTTAGGGTTCGGTTTAGGGTTAGGGTTAGGGTTAGGGTTAGGGTTAGCGTTCGGGTTAGGGTTCGGGTTAGGGATAGGGTTCGGGTTAGGGTTAGGGTTAGGGTTCGGGTTAGGGTTCGGGTTAGGGTTAGGGTTAGGTTTAGGGTTCGGGTTAGGGTTCATGTTAGGGTTCGGGTTAGGGTTAGGGTTAGGGTTCGGGTTAGGGTTAGGGTTCGGGTTAGGGTTAGGGTTCGGTTTAGGGTTCGGTTTAGGGTTCGGGTTAGGGTGCGGGTTAGGGTTAGAGTTCGGGTTAGGGTTAGGTTTAGGCTAGAGTTAGGGTTAGGTTTAGGGTTCGGGTTAGGATTCGGGTTAGGGTTAGGGTTAGGATTCAGGTTAGGGTTAGGGTAAGAGTTCGGGTTAGGGTTCGGGTTTGGGTTAGGGTTAGGGGTTAGTGTTCAGGTTAGGGTTAGGGTTAGGGTTCGGGTTAGGTTTCGGGTTAGGGTTAGGGTTATGGTTCGCGTTAGGGTTAGGGTTAGGGTTAGGGTTAGGGTTAGGGTTAGGGTTAGGATTAGGGTTCGGGTTAGGGTTAGGGTTCGGCTTAGTGTTAGGGTTCGGGTTAGGGTTCGGTTTAGGGGTCGGGTTAGGGTTAGGGTTTGGGTTAGGGTTAGGGTTAGGGTTAGGGCTCGGGTTCGGGTTAGGGTTCGGGTTCGGGTTAAGGTTCGGGTTCGGGTTCGGGTTAGGGTTAGGTTTGGGGTTCGGTTTAGGGTTCGGTTTAGGGTTCGGGATAGGGTTATTGTTAGGGTTAGGGTTCGGGTTCGGGGTTAGGGTTAGGGTTAGGGTTCGGTTTAGGGTTCGGGTTAGGATTCGGGTAAGGGGTTAGGGTTCCGGTCGGGTTAGGGTTAGGATTAGGGTTCCGGTTAGGGTTAGGGTTAGGGTTCGGGTTAGTGTTACGGTTAGGTTTAGGGTTAGGGTTAGGGTTAGGGTTCTGGTTAGGGTTAGGGTTAGGTTTCGGTTTAGGGTTCAGGTTCGGGTTAGGGTTAGGGTTAGGGTTCGGGATAGGCTTAGGGTTAGGTTTCGGTTTAGGTTCAGGTTCGGATTAGGGTTAGGGTTAGGGTTCGTGTTAGGTTTAGGGTTCGGGTTAGGATTAGGGTTAGGGTTAGGGTTACGGTTAGGTTTAGGGTTAGGTTTCAGGTTAGGGTTAGGGTTAGGGTTAGGGTTAGGGTTCGGGTTAGGGTTAGGGTTAGTGTTCGAGTTAGGGTTAGGGTTCGGGTTAGGGTTAGGGGTTAGGGTTTGGGTTAGGGTTAGTGTTAGGGTTAGTGTTCGGGTTAGGGTTAGGGTTAGGGTTCGGGTTAGGGTTTGGGTTAGTGTTAGGTTTAAGGTTCGGGTTAGGGTTATGGTTATGGTTTGGGTACAGGATCGGGGTAGGGTTAAGGTTCGAGTTAGGGTTAGGGTTCGAGTTCGGGTTCGGGTTAGGTGTTAGGGTTAGAGTTAGGGATAGTGTTAGGGTTCGGGTTAGGGTTAGGGTTAGGTTTAGGATTAGGGTTGGGGTTAGGGTTTGGGTTAGAGTTAGGGTTAGGGTTCGGGTGAGGGTTAGGGCTAGGTTTCGGGTTAGGGTTCGGGTTAGTGTTAGGGTTAGGGTTCGGGTTAGGGTTCGAGTTAGGGTTCGGGTTAGGGTTCGGGTTCGTGTTAGGGTTCGTGTTCGGGTTACGGTTCGGTTTCGGGTTAGGGTTAGGTGTTAGTGTTCAGGTTAGGTTTAGGGTTAGGGTTCGGGTTAGGGTTCGGGTTAGGGTTCGGGTTAGGTTTGGGGTTAGGGTTAGGGTTAGGGTTAGGGTTAGGGTTCGGGTTAGGGTTAGGGCTTAGTTTAGGGTTAGGGTTAGGGTTAGGGTTAGGGATCGGGTCAGGGTTAGGGTTAGGTTTAGGGTTAGGGTTCGGGTTACGGTTAGGGTTAGGGTTAGGGTTCGCGTTAGGGTTAGTGTTATGTTTTGGTTTCGGGTTCGGGGTAGGGTTAGGGATCGGGTTCGGGTTAGGGTGCGAGTTCGGGTTCGGGTTAGAGGTTAGGGTTCGGTTTATGGTTAGGGTTAGGGTTCCGTTTAGGGTTAGGGTTAGGGTTAGGTTTAGGGTTTGGGTTAGGGTTAGGGTTAGGGTTCGGGTGAGGGTTAGGGTTCGGGTTAGGGTTAGGGTTCGGGTTAGGGTTAGGGGTTAGGGTAAGGGTTAGGTTTAGGGTTAGGGTTCGTGTTCGGGTTAGGGTTAGGGTTCTGGTGAGTGTTCGGGTTAGGTTTAGGGTTAGGGTTCAAGTTAGGTTTAGGTTTCGCGTTAGGGTTAGGGTTAAGGTTAAGTTTCGGGTTAGGGTTAGGGTTCGGGGTAGGGTTGGGTTCGGGTTAGGTTTTGGGTTAGGGTTAGGGTTCGGGTTCGGGTTAGGGTTAGGGTTCGGGTTTGGGTTAGGGTTAGGGTTCGGGTTAGGGTTCGGGTTCGGGTTAGGGTTAGGGTTCGTGTTAGGGTTAGGGTTAGGGTTAGGGTTCGTGTTAGGGTTCGGGTTAGGGGTCGGGTTAGGGTTAGGGTTAGGGTTCGTGTTAGGGTTAGGGTTAGGGTTCGGGTTAGGGTTAGGTTTCGGGTTAGGTTTAGGGTTAGGGTTAGGGTTAGGGTTCGGGTTACGGTTAGGGTTAGGGTTAGGGTTCGCGTTAGGGTTAGTGTTATGGTCTGGGTTCGAGTTTGGGGTAGGGTTAGGGTTCGGGTTCGGGTTAGGGTTCGGGTTCGGGTTCGGGGTAGGGTTAGGTTTAGGGTTCCGGTTAGGGTTCGGGTTAGGGTTAGGGGTAAGGGTTATGGTTAGGTTTAGGGTTAGGGTTCGGGGTAGGTTTAGGGTTAGGTTTCGGGTTAGGGTTCTGGTTGGGTTTAGGGTTAGGGTTCGGGTTCGGGTTAGGGTTAGGGTTAGGGTTAGGTTTTAGGGTTAGGGTTAGGGTTAGGGTTAGGGTTAGGGTTAGGGTTAGGGGTTTGGGTTAGGGTTAGGGTTAGGGTTAGTTTAGGGTTAGGGTTCGGGTTCGGGTTAGGGTTAGGGTTCTGGTTAGGGCTCGGGTTAGGGTTTGGGTTAGGGTTCGGGTTAGGGTTCGGGTTAGGGTTCGGGTTAGGGTTCGGATTACGGTTCGGGTTAGGGTTAGGGTTAGGGTTCGGGTTCGGGTTAGAGTTAGGTTTCGGGTTAGGGTTAGGGTTAGGGTTCAGGTTAGGTACGGGTTCAGGTTAGGGTTAGGGTTAGGGTTCTGTTTAGGGTTAGGGTTAGGTTTAGGGTTAGGGTTAGGATTAGCGTTCGGGTTAGGGTTCGGGTTAGGGATAGGGTTCGGGTTAGGGTTAGTGTTAGGGTTCGGGTTAGGGTTCGGGTTAGGGTTAGGGTTAGGTTTAGGGTTCGGGTTAGGGTTAGGTTTAGGCTAGAGTTAGGGTTAGGGTTAGGGTTCGGGTTAGGATTCGGGTTAGGGTTAGGGTTAGGATTCGGGTTAGGGTTAGTGTAAGAGTTCGGGTTAGGGTTCGGGTTTGGGTTAGGGTTAGGGGTTAGTGTTCAGGTTAGGGTTAGGGTTAGTGTTCGGGTTAGGGTTAGGGTTATGGTTCACGTTAGGGTTAGGGTTAGGGTTAGGGTTAGGGTTCGGGTTAGGGTTAGGGATAGGGTTACGGTTAGGGTTCGGGTTAGGGTTAGGGTTAGGGTTAGGGTTAGGGTTAGGGTTAGGGTTCGGTTTAGGGTTCGGGTTAGGGTTAGGATTCGGGTAAGGGGTTAGGTTTCGGGTCGGGTTAGGGTTAGGATTAGGGTTCCGGTTAGGGTTAGGGTTAGGGTTCGGGTTAGTGTTAGGGTTAGGTTTAGGGTTAGGGTTAGGGTTAGGGTTCTGGATAGGGTTAGGGTTAGGTTTCGGTTTAGGGTTCAGGTTCGGGTTAGGGTTAGGGTTAGGGTTCGGGTTATGCTTAGGGTTAGGTTTCGGTTTAGGTTCAGGTTCGGGTTAGGGTTAGGGTTAGGGTTCGTGTTAGGTTTAGGGTTCGGGTTAGGATTAGGGTTAGGGTTAGGATTAGGGTTAGGTTTAGGGTTAGGTTTCAGGTTAGGGTTAGGGTTAGGGTTAGGGTTAGGGTTAGGGTTCGGGTTAGGGTTAGGGTTAGTGTTCGAGTTAGGTTTAGGGTTCGGGTTAGGGTTAGGGGTTAGGGTTTGGGTTAGGGTTAGTGTTAGGGTTAGTGTTCGGGTTAGGGTTAGGGTTAGGGTTCGGGTTAGGGTTTGGGTTAGGGTTAGGTTTAGGGTTCGGGTTAGGGTTATGGTTATGGTTTGGGTACGGGATCGGGATAGGGTTAAGGTTCGGGTTAGGGTTAGGGTTCGAGTTCGGGTTCGGGTTAGGTGTTAGGGTTAGAGTTAGGGATAGGGTTAGGGTTCGGGTTAGGGTTAGGGTTAGGGTTAGGATTAGGGTTGGGGTTAGGGTTTGGGTTAGGGTTAGGGTTAGGGTTCGTGTTAGGGTTAGGGCTAGGTTTCGGGTTAGGGTTCGGGTTAGTGTTAGGGTTAGGGTTCGGGTTAGGGTTCGAGTTAGGGTTCGGGTTAGGGTTCGGGTTAGGTTTAGGGTTCGGATTAGGGTTAG
>JAVLSZ010000068.1:1372500-1375000 GCA_032313775.1 Urocyon cinereoargenteus
GTGTTAGGGTTAGTGTTAGGGTTCGGGTTAGGTTTAGGGTTCGGGTTAGGGTTAGGTTTAGGGTTCGGGTTAGGGTTAGGGTTAGGGTTAGGGTTCGGGTTAGGGTTAGGGTTCGGGTTAGGGTTAGGGTTCGGGTTCGGGTTAGGGTTAGGGTTAGGGTTCGGGTTAGGGTTCGGTTTAGGTTTAGGGTTAGGGTTAGGGTTCGGTTTAGGGTTAGGGTTCGGGTTCGGGTTTGGGTTAGAGTTAGGGTTCGGGTTAGGGTTCGGGTTCGGGTTTGGGTTAGAGTTAGGGTTCGGGTTAGGGTTAGGGTTCGGTTTAGGGTTAGGGTTAGGGTTCGGGTTAGGGATAGGGTTAGGGTTAGGGTTATGGTTTGGGTTCGGGTTCGGGGTATGGTTAGGGTTCGGGTTCGGGTTAGGGTTCGGGTTCGGGTTCGGGTTAGGGGTTAGGTTTCGGTTTAGGGTTAGGGTTAGGGTTAGAGTTCGGGTTCCGGTTAGGGTTAGGGTTCGTGTTAGTGTTAGGGTTAGGGTTCGGCTTAGGGTTAGGGTTAGGGTTCGGTTTAGGATTAGGGTTAGGGTTAGGTTTAGGGTTCGTGTTCGGGTTCGGGTTAGGGGTCGGGTTAGGGTTAGGTTTAGGGTTCTGGTTAGGGTTAGGGTTAGGGTTAGGGTGCGGGTTAGGGTTAGGTTTCGGGTTCGGGTTAGGTTTCGGGTTAGGGTTCGGGTTAGGGTTAGGGTTAGGGTTCGGTTTAGGGTTTGGGTTAGGGTTCGGGTTAGGGTTCGGGTTAGGGTTAGGGTTCAGTTTAGGGTTAGGGTTAGGGTTCGGGTTCGGGTTAGGGTTAGGGTTAGGGTTAGGGTTCGGGTTAGGGTTAGGGTTAGGTTTCGGTTTAGGGTTCAGTTTCGGGTTAGGGTTAGGGTTAGGGTTCGGGTTAGGGTTAGGGATAGGTTTCGGTTTAGGTTCAGGTTCGGGTTAGGGTTAGGGTTAGGGTTCGGGTTAGGGTTAGGGTTCGGGTTAGGTTTAGGATTAGGGTTAGGGTTAGGGTAAGGTTTAGGGTTAGGTTTCGGGTTAGGGTTAGGGTTAGGTTTAGGGTTCGGGTTAGGGTTCTGGTTCGGGTTACGGTTCGGGTTAGGGTTCGGGTTAGGGTTAGGTTTAGGGTTTGGTTTAGGGTTAGGGTTAGGGTTAGGTTTAGATTAGGGTTCGAGTTAGGGTTAGGGGTTAGGGTAGAGTTAGGGTTAGGGATAGGAATAGGGTTCGGGTCAGCGTTCGGGTTAGGGTTTTTTTAGGGTTAGGGTTAGGGTTAGGTTTAGGTTTAGGTTTAGGTTTCGGTTTAGGGTTAGGGTTAGGGTTAGGTTTAGGGTTAGGGTTCGGGTTAGGGTTAGGGTTAGGGTTCGAGTTAGTGTTAGGTTTCGGGTTAGGGTTAGGGGTTAGGGTTAGGGTTAGGGTTCGGGTTATGGTTAGTGTTAGGGTTAGGGTTCGGGTTGGGGTTAGGTTTAGGGTTAAGGTTAGGGTTCGGGTTAGGGTTAGGGTTATGGTTTGGGTTCGGGTTCGGGTTAGGGTTCGGGTTCGGGTTCGGGTTAGGGTTTAGGTTTCGGTTTAGGGTTAGGGTTAGGGTTAGGGTTAGGGTTCGGGTTCAGTTTAGGGTTAGGGTTAGGGTTCGGGTTAGGGTTAGGGTTAGGGTTCGGGTTAGGGTTAGGGTTAGGGTTAGGTTTAGGGTTCGGGTTAGTGTTAGGTTTAGGGTTAGAGTTCGGGTTAGGGTTAGGGTTAGGGTTCGAGTTAGGGTTCGGGTTAGGGTTAGGGTTAGGGTTAGGGTTCGGTTTATGGTTCATGTTAGGGTTCGGGTTAGGGTTAGGGTTAGGGTTAGGGTTAGGGTTCGGGTTAGGGTTAGGGTGCGGGTTAGGGTTAGGGTTCGGTTTAGGGTTCGGGTTAGGGTTCGGGTTAGGGTTCGTGTTCGGGTTAGTTTTAGGGGTTAGTGTTCAGGTTAGGGTTAGGGTTAGGGTTAGGGTTAGGGTTCGGGTTAGGGTTAGGGTTATGGTTCGCGTTAGGGTAAGGGTTAGGGTTAGGGTTAGGGTTCGGGTTACGGTTAGGGTTCGGGATATGGTTAGTGTTACGGTTCGTGTTAGGGTTAGGGTTAGGGTTCGGGTTAGGGTTAGGGTTCGAGTTAGGCTTAGAGTTCGGGTTCGGGTTAGGGTTCGGGTTAGGTTTAGGGTTAGGGTTCGGGTTAGGTTTAGGTTTCGGGTTAGGGTAACGTAAGGGTTCGGGTTAGGGTTAGGGTTCGGATTAGAGTTGGGTTCGGGTTAGGTTTCGGGTTAGGTTTAGGGTTCGCGTTCGGGTTAGGGATAGGGTTCGGGTTAGGGTTAGGGTTGGGGTTCGAGTTAGGGTTAGGGTTCGGGTTAGGGTTTGGGTTAGAGTTAGGGTTAGGGTTCGGGTTAGGGTTAGGGTTAGGGTTCGGGTTAGGGTTCGGGTTCGGGTTAGGATTAGGGTTGGGGTTAGGGTTAGGGTTCGGGTT
>JAVLSZ010000068.1:1382500-1447500 GCA_032313775.1 Urocyon cinereoargenteus
GGTTCGGGTTAGGGTTTGGGTTAGGGTTAGGGTTCGGGTTTGGGTTAGGGTTAGGGTTAGGGTTAGGGTTAGGGTTAGGGTTAGGTTTAGGGTTAGGGTTCGGGTTAGCTTAGGGTTAGGGTTAGTGTTAGGGTTCGGGTTATGGTTAGGTTTTAGGGTTAGGGTTAGGGTTAGGGTTAGGGTTAGGTTTCGGGTTAGGGTTAGGGTTAGGGTTAGTGTTCGCTTTAGGTTTAGGGGTAGGGTTCGGGTTAGGGTTTGGGTTAGGGTTAGGGTTCGGGTTTGGGTTAGGGTTAGGGTTAGGGTTAGGGTTAGGGTTAGGGTTAGGTTTAGGGTTAGGGTTCGGGTTAGCTTAGGGTTAGGGTTAGTGTTAGGGTTCGGGTTATGGTTAGGTTTTAGGGTTAGGGTTAGGGTTAGGGTTAGGGTTACGGTTAGGGGTTAGGGTTAGGGTTAGGGTTAGGGTTAGGGTTCGGGTTAGCGTTCGGGTTAGGCTTCGGTTTAGGGTTAGGGTTAGGGTTAGGTTTAGCTTTATGGTTAGGGTTCGGTTAAGGGTTAGGGTTAGTTTAGGTTTAGGTTTAGAGTTCGGGTTAGGGTTAGGGTTAGGGTTCGAGTTAGGGTTAGGGTTCGGGTTAGGGTTAGGGGTTAGGGTTAGGGTTAGTGTTAGGGTTAGGTTAGGTTTAGGTTTAGAGTTCGGGTTAGGGTTAGGGTTATGGTTTGGGTTCGGGTTCGGGGTAGGTTTAGAGTTCGGTTTCGGGTTAGGGTTCGGGTTCGGGTTCGGGTTAGGGGTTAGGTTTTGGTTTAGGGTTAGGAATAGGGTTAGGGTTAGGGTTAGGGTTTGGGTTCGGTTTAGGGTTAGGGTTAGGGTTCGGGTTATGGTTAGGGTTAGGGTTCGGGTTCGGGTTAGGGTTAGGGTTAGGGTTAGGGTTCGGGTTAGGGTTAGGGTTAGGGTTAGGGTTCGGGTTAGGGTTAGGGTAAGTGTTCGGGTTAGGGTTCGGGTTAGGGTTAGGGTTAGGGTTCGGGTTAGTTTTCGGGTTAGGTTTCGGGTTAGGGTTAGGGTTAGGGTTCGGGTTAGGGTTCGGGTTAGGGTTCGGGTTAGGGTTAGGTTTCGGGTTATGGTTAGGTTTAGGCTAGAGTTAGGGTTAGGGTTAGTGTTCGGGTTAGGTTTCGGGTTAGGGTTAGGGTTAGGGTTCGGGTTAGGTTTAGGGTTAGGGTTCGGTTTAGGTTTAGGTTTCGGTTTAGGATTAGGGTTAGGTTTCCGGTTAGGGTTAGGGTTCGGATTAGGGTTGGGTTCGGGTTAGGTTTCGGGTTAGGTTTAGGGTTCGGGTTCGGGTTAGGGTTATGGTTCGGGTTAGGGTTAGGATTAGGGTTCGGTTTAGGGTTAGGGTTCTGTTTAGGGTTAGGTTTAGGCTTCGGGTTAGGGTTAGGGTTCGGGTTAGTGTTAGGGTTCGTGTTAGGGTTCGGGTTAGGGGTCGCTTTAGGGTTAGGGTTAGGGTTCGGGTTCGAGTTCGGGTTAGGTTTGGGATTCGGGTTAGGATTCGGTTTAGGGTTCGGGTTAGGGTTAGTGTTAGGGTTAGGGTTCGGGTTCGGGATTAGTGTTAGGGTTAGGGTTCGGGTTAGGGTTCGGGTTAGGGTTAGGATTCGGGTAAGGTGTTAGGGTTCGGGTCGGGTTAGGGTTAGGATTAGTGTTCCGGTTAGGGTTAGGGTTAGGTTTCGGGTTAGGGTTAGGTTTAGTGTTAGGGTTAGGTTTAGGGTTCGGGTTAGGGTTAGGTTTCGGTTTAGGTTTCAGGTTCGGGTTAGGGTTAGGGTTAGGGTTCGGGTTAGGGTTAGGGTTAGGGTTCGGTTTAGGTTCAGGTTCGGGTTAGGGTTCGGGTTAGGGTTAGGGTTTCGGTTAGGATTAGGGTTAGGGTTAGGTTTAGGGTTAGGGTTCGGGTTAGGGTTAGGGTTAGGGTTAGGGTTGGGGTTAGTGTTCGAGTTAGGGTTAGGGTTCGGGTTAGGGTTAGGGGTTAGTGTTAGCTTTAGGGTTAGTGTTAGGGTTAGTGTTCGTGTTAGGGTGAGTGTTAGGGTTAGGGTTCGGGTTAGGGTTAGGGTTAGGGTTAGGGTTAGGGTTCGGGTTAGGGTTATGGTTATGGTTTGGGTTCGGGTTCGGGATAGGGTTAGGGTTCGGGTTAGGGTTAGGGTTCGAGTTCGGGTTCGGGTTAGGGGTTAGGGTTAGAGTTAGGGATAGGGTTAGGGTTCGGGTTAGGGTTAGGGTTAGGGTTAGGATTAGGGTTCGGGTTAGGGTTCGGGTTAGGGTTAGGTTTCGGGTTAGGGTTAGGTTTAGGCTAGAGTTAGGGTTAGGGTTAGTGTTCGGGTTAGGGTTCGGGTTAGGGTTAGGGTTAGGGTTCGGGTTAGGTTTAGGGTTAGGGTTAGGTTTAGGGTTACGGTTAGGGGTTAGGGTTAGGGTTAGGGTTAGTGTTAGGGTTCAGGTTAGGGTTAAGTTTAGGGTTAGGTTTAGGGTTCGGTTTAGGGTTAGGTTTAGGGTTAGAGTTCGGGTTAGGGTTAGGTTTAGGGTTCGGATTAGGGTTAGGGTTAGGGTTCAGGTTAGGATTCGTGTTAGGGTTAGGGTTAGGGTTCGGGTTAGGTTTAGGGTTAGGTTTAGGGTTCTGGTTAGGGTTAGGGTTAGGGTTCGTGTGAGGGTTAGGGTTCGGGTTCGGGTTAGGGTTAGGGTTAGGTTTCGGGTTAGGGTTAGGGTTAGGGTTAGGGTTAGGGTTCGCTTTAGGTTTAGGGGTAGGGTTCGGGTTAGGGTTTGGGTTAGGGTTAGGGTTCGGGTTTGGGTTAGGGTTAGGGTTAGGGTTAGGGTTAGGGTTAGGGTTAGGTTTAGGGTTAGGGTTCGGGTTAGCTTAGGGTTAGGGTTAGTGTTAGGGTTCGGGTTATGGTTAGGTTTTAGGGTTAGGGTTAGGGTTAGGGTTAGGGTTAGGTTTCGGGTTAGGGTTAGGGTTAGGGTTAGTGTTCGCTTTAGGTTTAGGGGTAGGGTTCGGGTTAGGGTTTGGGTTAGGGTTAGGGTTCGGGTTTGGGTTAGGGTTAGGGTTAGGTTTAGGGTTAGGGTTAGGGTTAGGTTTAGGGTTAGGGTTCGGGTTAGCTTAGGGTTAGGGTTAGTGTTAGGGTTCGGGTTATGGTTAGGTTTTAGGGTTAGGGTTAGGGTTAGGGTTAGGGTTACGGTTAGGGGTTAGGGTTAGGGTTAGGGTTAGGGTTAGGGTTCGGGTTAGCGTTCGGGTTAGGCTTCGGTTTAGGGTTAGGGTTAGGGTTAGGTTTAGCTTTATGGTTAGGGTTCGGTTAAGGGTTAGGGTTAGTTTAGGTTTAGGTTTAGAGTTCGGGTTAGGGTTAGGGTTAGGGTTCGAGTTAGGGTTAGGGTTCGGGTTTGGGTTAGGGGTTAGGGTTAGGGTTAGTGTTAGGGTTAGGTTAGGTTTAGGTTTAGAGTTCGGGTTAGGGTTAGGGTTATGGTTTGGGTTCGGGTTCGGGGTAGGTTTAGAGTTCGGTTTCGGGTTAGGGTTCGGGTTCGGGTTCGGGTTAGGGGTTAGGTTTTGGTTTAGGGTTAGGAATAGGGTTAGGGTTAGGGTTAGGGTTTGGGTTCGGTTTAGGGTTAGGGTTAGGGTTCGGGTTATGGTTAGGGTTAGGGTTCGGGTTCGGGTTAGGGTTAGGGTTAGGGTTAGGGTTCGGGTTAGGGTTAGGGTTAGGGTTAGGGTTCGGGTTAGGGTTAGGGTAAGTGTTCGGGTTAGGGTTCGGGTTAGGGTTAGGGTTAGGGTTCGGGTTAGTTTTCGGGTTAGGTTTCGGGTTAGGGTTAGGGTTAGGGTTCGGGTTAGGGTTCGGGTTAGGGTTCGGGTTAGGGTTAGGTTTCGGGTTATGGTTAGGTTTAGGCTAGAGTTAGGGTTAGGGTTAGTGTTCGGGTTAGGTTTCGGGTTAGGGTTAGGGTTAGGGTTCGGGTTAGGTTTAGGGTTAGGGTTCGGTTTAGGTTTAGGTTTCGGTTTAGGATTAGGGTTAGGTTTCCGGTTAGGGTTAGGGTTCGGATTAGGGTTGGGTTCGGGTTAGGTTTCGGGTTAGGTTTAGGGTTCGGGTTCGGGTTAGGGTTATGGTTCGGGTTAGGGTTAGGATTAGGGTTCGGTTTAGGGTTAGGGTTCTGTTTAGGGTTAGGTTTAGGCTTCGGGTTAGGGTTAGGGTTCGGGTTAGTGTTAGGGTTCGTGTTAGGGTTCGGGTTAGGGGTCGCTTTAGGGTTATGGTTAGGGTTCGGGTTCGAGTTCGGGTTAGGTTTGGGATTCGGGTTAGGATTCGGTTTAGGGTTCGGGTTAGGGTTAGTGTTAGGGTTAGGGTTCGGGTTCGGGATTAGTGTTAGGGTTAGGGTTCGGGTTAGGGTTCGGGTTAGGGTTAGGATTCGGGTAAGGTGTTAGGGTTCGGGTCGGGTTAGGGTTAGGATTAGTGTTCCGGTTAGGGTTAGGGTTAGGTTTCGGGTTAGGGTTAGGTTTAGTGTTAGGGTTAGGTTTAGGGTTCGGGTTAGGGTTAGGTTTCGGTTTAGGTTTCAGGTTCGGGTTAGGGTTAGGGTTAGGGTTCGGGTTAGGGTTAGGGTTAGGGTTCGGTTTAGGTTCAGGTTCGGGTTAGGGTTCGGGTTAGGGTTAGGGTTTCGGTTAGGATTAGGGTTAGGGTTAGGTTTAGGGTTAGGGTTCGGGTTAGGGTTAGGGTTAGGGTTAGGGTTAGGGTTCGGGTTAGGGTTAGGGTTGGGGTTAGTGTTCGAGTTAGGGTTAGGGTTCGGGTTAGGGTTAGGCGTTAGTGTTAGGTTTAGGGTTAGTGTTAGGGTTAGTGTTCGTGTTAGGGTGAGTGTTAGGGTTAGGGTTCGGGTTAGGGTTAGGGTTAGGGTTAGGGTTAGGGTTCGGGTTAGGGTTATGGTTATGGTTTGGGTTCGGGTTCGGGATAGGGTTAGGGTTCGGGTTAGGGTTAGGGTTCGAGTTCGGGTTCGGGTTAGGGGTTAGGGTTAGAGTTAGGGATAGGGTTAGGGTTCGGGTTAGGGTTAGGGTTAGGGTTAGGATTAGGGTTCGGTTTATGGTTTGGGTTAGGGTTAGGGTTAGGGTTCGTGTTAGGGTTAGGGCTAGGGTTAGGGTTAGGTTTCGTGTTAGGGTTCGGTTTAGGGTTCGGTTTAGGGTTAGGGTTCAGGTTAGGTTTAGGGTTAGGGTTCGGGTTAGGGTTCGGGTTTGGGTTAGGTTTCGGGTTCGGGTTCGGGTTAGGGTTAGGTTTAGGTTTAGGGTTAGGGTTACGGTTCGGGTTAGGGTTCGGTTTAGGGTTAGGTTTAGGGTTAGTGTTAGGTTTAGGTTTAGGGTGAGGGTTCGGGTTAGGGTAAGCGTTAGGTTAGTGTTAGGGTTCGGGTTAGGGTTAGGTTTTAGGGTTAGGGTTAGGTTTAGTGTTAGGGATAGGGTTACGGTTAGGGGTTAGGATTAGGGTTAGGGTTAGTGTTAGGGTTAGGGTTCGGGTTCGGGTTCGGGGTTAGGGTTAGGGTTAGGGTTCGGGTTAGGGTTCGGGTTAGGGTTAGGGTTCGGGTTAGGGTTCGGGTTAGGGTTCGGGTTAGGGTTAGGGTTCGGGTTAGGAATAGTGTTAGGTTTAGGGTTAGGGTTAGGGTTCGGGTTACGGTTAGGGTTCGGTTTAGGGTTAGGGTTAGGGTTCGGGTTAGGGTTAGGGTTCGGGTTCGGGTTAGGGTTCGGGTTAGGTTTAGGGTTAGGGTTCGGGTTAGGTTTAGGGTTAGGGTTCGGGTTAGGTTTAGGTTTCGGGTTAGGGTTAGGGTTAGGTTTAGGGTTCGGGTTAGGGTTAGGGTTCGGATTAAGGTTGGGTTCGGGTTAGGTTTCGGGTTAGGTTTAGGGTTCGGGTCCGGGTTAGGGTTAGGGTTCGGGTTAGGGTTAGGGTTAGGGTTCGGGTTAGGGTTAGGGTTCGAGTTAAGGTTAGGTTTAGGGTTCGGGTTAGGGTTAGGGTTAGGGTTCGTGTTCGGTTCGGGTTAGGGGTCGGGTTAGGGTTGGGTTTAGGGTTCTGGTTAGGGTTAGGGTTAGGGTTCGGGTTAGGGTTAGGGTTCGGTTTCGGGTTAGGGTTCAGGTTCGGGTTAGGTTTAGGGTTGGGGTTCGGGTAGGGTTTCGGTTTAGGTGTTCGGGTTAGGGTTAGGTTTTAGGGTTAGGTTTAGTGTTAGGGTTAGGGTTACGGTTAGGGTTTAGGGATAGGGTTATGGTTAGGGTTAGGGTTAGGGTTCGGTTAGGGTTAGGTTTAGGGTGAGGGTTAGCGTTCGGGTAAGGGTTAGGGTTAGGGTTAGGGTTCGGGTTAGGGTTAGGGTTAGGGTTAGGGTTAGGGTTAGGGTTCGGGTTAGGGTTAGGGTTAGGGTTCGGGTTAGGGTTAGGGTTAGGGTTCGGGTTCGGGTTAGGTTTAGGGTTAGGGTTCGGGTTAGGGTTCGGGTTAGGGTTAGGGTTAGGATTCGTTTTAGGGTTAGGGTTAGTGTCGGGTTAGGGTTAGGGTTCGGGTTAGGGTAGGGTTTAGGGTTCGGGTCAGGTTTAGGGCTATGGTTCGGGTTAGGGTTAGGGTTCGGGTTCAGGTTAGGGTTAGGGTTCGGGTTCGGTTTAGGGTCCGGTTTTGGTTAGGTTTCGGATTAGGTTTAGAGTTAGGGTTAGGTTTCGGTTTAGGGTTAGGGTTAGGGTTAGGGTTTGGGTTAGGGTTAGGATTAGGGTTCGGGTTAGGGTTCGGGTTAGGGTTCGGGTTAGTGTTAGGGTTAGGATTCGTGTTAGGGTTAGGGTTAGGTTCGGTTTAGGGTTAGGGTTCGGTTTAGGATTAGGTTTAGGGTTCTGGTTAGGGTTAGGGTTAGGGTTCGGGTTAGGGTTAGGGTTCGGGTTCGGGTTAGGGTTAGGGTTCGGGTTCGGGTTAGTGTTCGGATTTGCGTTAGGGTTCGGTTTAAGTTTAGGGTTAGGGTTAGGGTTCGGTTTAGGGTTAAGGCTCGGGTTCGGGTTTGGGTTAGGGTTAGGGTTCGGGTTAGGGTTAGGGTTAGGGTTCGGGTTAGGGTTAGGGTTAGGGTTCGGGTTAGGGTTAGGTTTCGGGTCAGGGTTAGGGTTAGGGTTCGGGTTCGGTTTAGGGTTAGGGTTAGGGTTCGGGTTAGGGTTAGGGTTCGGGTTAGGGTTAGGGTTCGGGTTAGTGTTAGGGTTTGGGTTCGGGTTAGGGTTAGGGTTTGGGTTCGGGTTCGGGTTAGGGATAGGGTTAGGGTTAGGGTTAGGGTTCGGATTAGGGTTAGGGGTAGGGTTCGGGTTAGGGTTAGGCTTCGGCTTAGGGTTCGGGTTAGGTTTAGGGTTAGGGTTATGGTTTTCGTTCGTGTTCGGGGTAGTTTTAGGGTTCGGGTTCGGGTGAGGGTACGGGTTCTGGTTCGGGTTAGGGGTTAGGGTTCGGGTTAGGGTTAGGGTTAGGGTTCCGTTTAGGGTTAGGGTAAGGGTTAGTTTTAGGGTTAGGGTTCGGGTGAGGGTTTGGGTTAGGGTCAGGGTTAGGGTTCGGGTTAGGGTTAGGGTTAGACTTCGGGTTAGGGTTCGGGTTAGGTTTAGGGTTAGGGTTCGGGTTAGGGTTCGGGTTCGGGTTAGGGTTCGGATTCGGGTTCGGGTTAGGGTTAGGGTTCGGGTTAGGTTTCGGGTTAGGGTTAGGTTTAGGGTTAGGGTTCGGGTTAGGGTTCGGGTTAGGGTTAGGGTTAGGGTTAGGATTCGGGTTAGGGTTCGGGTTAGGGGTAGGGTTAGGGTTCGGGTTAGGGTTAGGATTAGGGTTCGAGTTAGGGATAGGGTTCGGGTTAGGGTTAGGGGTTAGGGTTAGGGTTAGTGTTAGGGTTAGGGTTCGGTTTAGGGTTAGGGTTAGGGTTAGGGTTAGGGTTCGGGTTAGGGTTAGGATTAGCGTTAGGTTTAGGGTTCGGGTTAGGGTTAGGGTTATGGTTTGGGTTCGGGTTCGGGGTAGGTTTAGGGTTTGGGTTCGGGTTAGGGTTCGGGTTCGGGTTCGGGTTAGGGGTTAGTGTTCGGTTTAGGGTTAGGGTTAGGGTTCCTGTTAGGGTTAGGGTTAGGGTTAGGGTTAGTTTTCGTGTTAGGGTTTGGGTTATGGTTAGGGTTAGGTTTAGATTTAGGGTTCGGGTTCGGGTTCGGGTTAGGGTTAGGGTTCGGGTTAGGGTTCGGGTTAGGTTTAGGGTTAGGGTTAGGGTTAGGGTTCGGTTTAGGTTTCGGGTTAGGGTTCAGGTTAGGGTTCGGGTTAGGTTCGGTTTAGGGTTCGGTTTAGGGTTAGGGTTCGGGTTAGGGTTAGGGTTAGGGTTCGGGTTAGGGTTCGGGTTCGGGTTCGGGTTAGGCTTAGGGTTCGGGTTGGTTAGGGTTAGGGTTAGGGTTAGGGTTAGGGTTCGGGTTAGGGTTAGGGTTAGGGTTAGGGTTCCGGTTAGGGTTAGGTTTAGGGTTCGGGTTCGGGTTCGGGTTTGGGTAAGGGTTCGGGTTAGGGTTCGGGCTCGGGTTCGGGTTCGGGTTATGGTTAGGGGTTAGTGTTCAGGTTAGGGTTAGGGTTAGGGTTCGGGTTAGGGTTAGGGTTAGGGTTCGGGTTAGGACTAGGGTTAGAGTTAGGGTTAGGGTTAGGGTTCGGGTTACGGTTAGGTGTTAGGGTAGGGTTAGGTTTAGGGTTAGGGTTAGGGTTCGGGTTAGGGTTAGGGTTAGGGTTCGGGTTAGGGTTAGTGTTAGGGTTAGGTTTCGTGTTAGGGTTCAGGTTAGGGTTAGGGTTCGGGTTACGGTTAGGTTTAGGGTTAGAGTTAGGTTTAGGGTTAGGGTCGGGTTAGGGTTCGGGTTAGGGATAGGGTTAGGGTTCGGGTTAGGTTTCGGGTTAGGGTTAGGTTTCGGGTTAGGGTTAGGGTTAGGGTTAGGGTTCGGGTTAGGGTTCGGGTTAGGGTTCGGGTTAGGGTTAGGTTTAGTGTTCGGGTACGGGTTCGGGTTTGGGTTAGGGTTCGGGTTCGGGTTAGGGTTCGGGTTCAGGTTGGGGTTCGGGTTCGGGTTAGGGTTAGGGGTTAGTGTTCAGGTTAGGGTTAGGGTTACGGTTCGGGTTAGGGTTCGGGTTAGGGTTAGGTTTAGGGTTTGGTTTAGGGTTAGGGTTAGGGTTAGGGTTAGATTAGGTTTCGGGTTAGGGTTAGGGGTTAGGGTAGGGTTAGGGTTAGGGTTAGGGTTAGGGTTCGGGTTAGGGTTAGTGTTAGGGTAGGGTTAGGGTTAGGGTTCGGTTTACGGTTAGGGTTAGGGTTAGGGTTCTGGTTAGGGTTAGGGATAGGGATAGGGTTCGGGTTAGGGTTAGGGTTCAGGTTAGGTGTCGGGTGAGGGTTAGGTTTAGTGTTAGGGTTCGGGTTCGGGTTAGGGTTAGGTTTTGGGTTCGGGTTAGGGTTCGGTTTAGGGTTAGGGTTAGGGTTAGGGTTCGGGTTCGGGGTTAGAGTTAGGGTTAGGGTTCGGGTTAGTTTTAGGATTCGGGTAAGGGTTTAGGGTTCGGGTTCGGGTTAGGGTTAGGGTTAGGGTTAGGGTTCCGGTTAGGGTTAGGGTTAGGGTTAGGGTTCGGGTTAGGGTTAGGGTTAGGGTTAGGGTTATGGATCGGGTTAGGGTTAGGGTTAGGTTTCGGGTTAGGGTTCGGGTTAGGGTTAAGGTTAGTGTTAGGGTTAGGGTTCGGGTTAGGGTAAGGGTTCGGGTTAGGGTTAGTGTTAGGGTTAGAGTTAGGGTTAGGGTTAGGGTTAGGGTTCGGGTTAGGGTTCGGGTTAGGGTTCGGGTTAGGGGTAAGGTTCGGGTTAGGGTTAGGGTTAGGGTTAGGGTTAGGGTTCGGGTTAGGGTTAGGGTTAGGTTTAGGGTTAGGGCTAGGGTTCGGGTTAGGAATAGGGTTATGGTTTGGGTTCGGGTTCGGGGTAGGGTTAGGGTTCGGGTTTGGGTGAGGGTACGGGTTCTGGTTCGGGTTAGGGTTCGGGTTAGGTTTCGGGTTAGGGTTAGGTTTAGGTTTCGGGTTAGGGTTAGGTTTAGGGTTAGAGTTAGGGTTAGGGTTAGGGTTCGGGTTAGGGTTAGGTTTAGGTTTCGGGTTCGAGAGTGGGTTTGGGTTAGGGTTTGGGTTCGGGTTAGGGTTCGGGTTCAGGTTAGGGTTCGGGTTCGTGTTAGGGTTAGGGGTTAGTGTTCAGGTTATGGTTAGGGTTACGGTTCGGGTTAGGGTTCCAGTTAGGGTTAGGTTTAGGGTTTGGTTTAGGGTTAGGGTTAGGGTTAGGGTTAGATTAGGGTTCGGGTTAGGGTTAGGGGTTAGGGTAGGGTTAGGGTTAGGGTTAGGGTTAGGGTTCGGGTTAGGGTTAGGTTTAGGGTTGGGTTAGGGTTAGGGTTCGGTTTACGGTTAGGGTTAGGGTTAGGGTTCGGGTTAGGGTTAGGGATAGGGATAGGGTTCGGTTTAGGGTTAGGGTTCAGGTTAGGGGTCGGGTGAGGGTTAGGTTTAGGGTTAGGGTTAGGGTTCGGGTTAGTGTTAGGGTTTGGGTTCGGGTTAGGGTTAGGGTTAGGGTTCGGGTTCGGTTTAGGGTTAGGGTTAGGGTTAGGGTTAGGGTTAGTGTTCGGATTAGGGTTAGGGGTAGGGTTCGGGTTAGGGTTAGGCTTCGGCTTAGGGTTCGGGTTAGGTTTAGGGTTAGGGTTATGGTTTTCGTTCGTGTTCGGGGTAGTTTTAGGGTTCGGGTTCGGGTGAGGGTACGGGTTCTGGTTCGGGTTAGGGGTTAGGGTTCGGGTTAGGATTAGGGTTAGGGTTCCGTTTAGGGTTAGGGTTAGGGTTAGTTTTAGGGTTAGGGTTCGGGTTAGGGTTTGGGTTAGGGTTAGGGTTAGGGTTCGGGTTAGGGTTAGGGTTAGACTTCGGGTTAGGGTTCGAGTTAGGTTTAGGGTTAGGGTTCAGGTTAGGGTTCGGATTCGGGTTAGGGTTAGGGTTAGGGTTCGGGTTAGGTTTCGGGTTAGGGTTAGGGTTAGGGTTAGGGTTCGGGTTAGGGTTCGGGTTAAGGTTAGGGTTAGGGTTAGGATTCGGGTTAGGGTTCGGATTAGGGGTAGGGTTAGGGTTCGGGTTAGGGTTAGGATTAGGGTTCGAGTTAGGGATAGGGTTCGGGTTAGGGTTAGGGGTTAGGTTTAGGTTTAGTGTTAGGGTTAGTGTTCGGTTTAGGGTTAGGGTTAGGGTTCGGGTTAGGGTTAGGGTTCGGGTTAGGGTTAGGGTTAGGGTTCGGGTTAGGGTTCGGGTTCGTGTTAGGGTTCGGGTTCGGGTTCGGGTTAGGCTTAGGGTTCGGGTTGGTTAGGGTTAGGGTTAGGGTTAGGGTTAGGGTTAGGGTTCGGGTTAGGGTTAGGGTTAGGGTTAGGGTTCCGGTTAGGGTTAGGTTTAGGGTTCGGGTTCGGGTTCGGGTTTGGGTAAGGGTTCGGGTTAGGGTTCGGGCTCGGGTTCGGGTTCGGGTTAGGGTTAGGGGTTAGTGTTCAGGTTAGGGTTAGGGTTAGGGTTCGGGTTAGGGTTAGGGTTAGGGTTCGGGTTAGGATTAGGGTTAGAGTTAGGGTTAGGGTTAGGGTTCGGGTTACGGTTAGGTGTTAGGGTAGGGTTAGGGTTAGGGTTAGGGTTAGGGTTCGGGTTAGGGATAGGGTTAGGGTTCGGGTTAGGGTTAGTGTTAAGGTTAGGTTTCGTGTTAGGGTTCAGGTTAGGGTTAGGGTTCGGGTTACGGTTAGGTTTAGGGTTAGAGTTAGGTTTAGGGTTAGGGTCGGGTTAGGGTTCGGGTTAGGGATAGGGTTAGGGTTCGGGTTAGGTTTCGGGTTAGGGTTAGGTTTCGGGTTAGGGTTAGGGTTAGGGTTAGGGTTCGGGTTAGGGTTCGGGTTAGGGTTCGGGTTAGGGTTAGGTTTAGTGTTCGGGTACGGGTTCGGGTTTGGGTTAGGGTTCGGGTTCGGGTTAGGGTTCGGGTTCAGGTTAGGGTTCGGGTTCGGGTTAGGGTTAGGGGTTAGTGTTCAGGTTAGGGTTAGGGTTACGGTTCGGGTTAGGGTTCGGGTTAGGGTTAGGTTTAGGGTTTGGTTTAGGGTTAGGGTTAGGGTTAGGGTTAGATTAGGGTTCGGGTTAGGGTTAGGGGTTAGGGTAGGGTTAGGTTTAGGGTTAGGGTTAGGGTTCGGGTTAGGGTTAGTGTTAGGGTAGGGTTAGGGTTAGGGTTCGGTTTACGGTTAGGGTTAGGGTTCTGGTTAGGGTTAGGGATAGGGATAGGGTTCGGGTTAGGGTTACGGTTCAGGTTAGGGGTCGGGGGAGGGTTAGGTTTAGTGTTAGGTTTCGGGTTCGGGTTAGGGTTAGGTTTTGGGTTCGGGTTAGGGTTCGGTTTAGGGTTAGGGTTAGGGTTAGGGTTCGGGTTCGGGGTTAGAGTTAGGGTTAGGGTTCGGGTTAGCGTTCGGGTTAGTTTTAGGATTCGGGTAAGGGTTTAGGGTTCGGGTTCGGGTTCGGGTTAGGGTTAGGGTTAGGGTTCCGGTTAGGGTTAGGGTTAGGGTTAGGGTTCGGGTTAGGGTTAGGTTTAGGGTTAGGGTTATGGATCGGGTTAGGGTTAGGGTTAGGTTTCGGGTTAGGGTTCAGGTTAGGGTTAGGGTTAGTGTTTGGGTTAGGGTTCGGGTTAGGGTAAGGGTTCGGGTTAGGTTTATTGTTAGGGTTAGGGTTAGGGTTAGGTTTAGGGTTAGGGTTCGGGTTAGGGTTCGGGTTAGGGTTCGGGTTAGGGTTAAGGTTCGGGTTAGGGTTAGGGTTAGGGTTAGGGTTCGGGTTAGGGTTAGGGTTAGGTTTAGGGTTAGGGTTAGGGTTCGGGTTAGGAATAGGGTTATGGTTTGGGTTCGGGTTCGGGGTAGGGTTAGGGTTCGGGTTCGGGTGAGGGTACGGGTTCTGGTTCGGGTTAGGGTTCGGGTTAGGTTTCGGGTTAGGGTTAGGTTTCGGTTTCGGGTTAGGGTTAGGTTTAGGGTTAGAGTTAGGGTTAGGGTTAGGGTTCGGGTTAGGGTTAGGTTTAGGGTTCTGGTTCGAGTTCGGGTTTGGGTTAGGGTTCGGGTTCGGGTTAGGGTTCGGGTTCAGGTTAGGGTTCGGGTTCGTGTTAGGGTTAGGTGTTAGTGTTCAGGTTAGGGTTAGGGTTACGGTTCGGGTTAGGGTTCCGGTTAGGTTTAGGTTTAGGGTTTGGTTTAGGGTTAGGGTTAGGGTTAGGTTTAGATTAGGGTTCGGGTTAGGGTTAGGGGTTAGGGTAGGGTTAGGGTTAGGGTTAGGGTTAGGGTTCGGGTTAGGGTTAGGTTTAGGGTTGGGTTAGGGTTAGGGTTCGGTTTACGGTTAGGGTTAGGGTTAGGGATCGGGTTAGGGTTAGGGATAGGGATAGGGTTCGGTTTAGGGTTAGGGTTCAGGTTAGGGGTCGGGTGAGGGTTAGGTTTAGGGTTAGGGTTTGGGTTCGGTTTAGGGTTAGGTTTTGGTTTCGGGTTAGGGTTCGGTTTAGGGTTAGGGTTAGGGTTAGGGTTCGGGTTCGGGGTTAGTGTTAGGGTTAGGGTTCGGGTTAGGGTTCGCGTTAGGTTTAGTATTCGGGTAAGGGTTTAGGGTTCGGGTTCGTGTTAGGGTTAGGGTTAGGGTTCCGGTTAGGGTTAGGGTTAGGGTTCGGGTTAGGGTTAGGGTTAGGGTTAGGGTTAGGGTTATGGATCGGGTTAGGGTTAGGGTTCGGTTTCGGGTTAGGGTTCAGGTTAGGGTTAGGGTTAGTGTTAGGGTTAGGGTTAGGGTTCGGGTTAGGGTAAGCGTTCGGGTTAGGGTTAGTGTTAGGGTTAGGGTTAGGGTTAGGGTTAGCGTTCGGGTTAGGGTTCGGGTTAGGGTTCGGGTTAGGGTTAGGGTTCGGGTTAGGGTAAGGGTTAGGGTTAGGGTTCGGGATCGGGGTTAGGGTTAGGGTTAGGGTTCGGGTTAGGGTTTGCGTTAGGGTTAGGGTTAGGGTTAGGGTTAGTTTTAGGGTTAGGATTCGGGTTAGCGTTTGGGTTAGGGGTAGGGTTAGGGTTCGGGTTAGGGTTAGGGTTAGGCTTCGGGTTAGGGTTCGGGTTAAGTTTAGGGTTAGGGTTCGGGTTAGGGTTCGGTTTCGGGTTAGGGTGCGGATTCGGGTAATGTTAGAGTTAGGGTTCGGGTTAGGTTTTGGGTTAGGGTTAGGGTTAGGGTTAGGGTTCGGGTTAGGGTTCGGGTTAGGGTTAGGTTTAGGGTTAGGGTTAGGGTTAGATTTAGGGTTCCAGTTCGGGTTAGGGTTAGGGTTAGGGTTGGGTTCGGGTTAGGTTTCGGGTTAGGGTTAGGGTTCGGGTTCGGGTTAGGTTTAGGGTTCGGGTTAGGTTTAAGTTTAGGGTTCGGGTTAGGGTTAGGGTTCGGGTTTGGGTTAGGGTTAGGGTTCAGGTTAGGGTTAGGGTTAGGGTTAGGTTTCATGTTAGGGTTCGGGTTAGGTGTCGGGTTAGGGTTAGGGTTAGGGTTCGTGTTAGGGTTAGGGTTAGGTTTCCGGTTAGGGTTAGGGTTCGGGTTAGGGTTAGGGTTCGGTTTCGGTTTAGGGTTCGGGTTAGGTTTCGGGTTAGGGTTAGGTTTAGGGTTAGGGTTCGGGTTCGGTGTTAGGGTTAGGGTTAGGGTTCGGGTTAGGGTTCGGGTTAGGGTTAGGATTCGGGTAAGGGGTTAGGGTTCGGGTTCGGGTTAGGGTTAGGGTTAGGGTTAGGGTTCGTGTTAGGGTTAGGTTTAGGAATCGGGTTCGGGTTCGGGATTGGGTTAGGGTTTGGGTTCGGGTTAGGGTTCGGGTTCGTGTTAGGGTTCGGGTTCGGGTTAGGGTTAGGGGTTAGTGTTCAGGTTAGGGTTAGGTTTAGGGTTCGTGTTAGCGTTAGGGTTAGGGTTCGGGTTAGGGTTAGGGTTAGAGTTAGGGTTAGGGTTAGGTTTCGGGTTACGGTTAGGTGTTAGGGTAGGGTTAGGGTTAGGGTTAGGCTTAGGGTTCGGGTTAGGGTTAGGGTTAGGTTTCGGGTTAGGGTTAGGGTTAGGGTTAGGGTTAGGGTTAGGGTTCGGGTTAGGGTTAGGGTTAGTGTTAGGGTTAGGGTTAGGTTTAGGGTAAGGGTTCGGGTTAGGGTTAGTGTTGGGGTTAGGTTTAGGGTTAAGGTTAGGGTTAGGTTTAGGGTTAGGGTTCGGGTTAGGGTTCGGGTTAGGGTTCGGGTTAGGGTTAAGGTTCGGGTTAGGGTTAGGGTTAGGGTTAGGGTTAGGGTTCGGGTTAAGGTTAGGGTTAGGTTTAGGGTTAGGGTTAGGGATCGGGTTAGGAATAGGGTTATGGTTTGGGTTCGGGTTCGGGGTAGGGTTAGGGTTCGGGTTCGGGTGAGGGTACGGGTTCTGGTTCGGGTTAGGGGTTAGGGTTCGGGTTAGGGTTAGTGTTAGGGTTAGGGTTAGTTTTAGCTTTAGTGTTCGGGTTAGGGTTTGGGTTAGGGTTAGGGTTAGGGTTCGGCTTAGCGTTAGGGTTAGGTTTCGGGTTAGGGTTCGGGTTAAGTTTAGGGTTAGGGTTCGGGTTAGGGTTCGGGTTCGGGTTAGGGTTCGGATTCGGGTAATGTTAGGGTTAGGGTTCGGGTTAGGTTTCGGGTTAGGGTTAGGGTTAGGGTTCGGGTTAGGTTTCGGGTTAGGGTTAGGGTTAGGGTTAGGGTTAGATTTAGGGTTCCGGTTCGGGTTAGGGTTAGGGTTCGGGTTAGGGTTCGGGTTAGGTTTCGGGTTAGGGTTCAGGTTAGGTTTAGGTTTCGGGTTAGGGTTAGGGTTAGGTTTTGTGTTAGGGTTAGGTTTCGGGTTAGGGTTGGGTTCGGGTTAGGTTTCGGGTTAGGGTTAGGGTTCGGGTTCGGGTTAGGTTTAGGGTTCGGGTTAGGGTTAAGTTTAGGGTTCGGGTTAGGGTTAGGGTTCGGGTTTGGGTTAGGGTTAAGGTTCGGGTTAGGGTTAGGGATTGGGTTCGGGTTAGGGTTTAGGTTTCGTGTTAGGGTTAGGGTTAGGTTTCGGGTTAGGATTAGGTTTCGGTTTAGGGTTGGGTTCGGGTTAGGTTTCGGGTTAGGGTTAGGGTTCGGGTTCGGGTTAGGTCTAGGGTTCGGGTTAGGGTTAAGGTTAGGGTTCGGGTTAGGGTTAGGGTTCGGGTTAGGGTTAGGGTTAGGGTTCGTGTTAGGCTTAGGGTTAGGGTTCCGGTTAGGGTTAGGGTTCGGGTTAGGGTTAGGGTTCGGTTTCGGGTTAGGGTTCGCGTTAGGTGTCGGGTTAGGGTAAGGTTTAGGGTTAGGGTTCGGGTTCGGTGTTAGGGTTAGGGTTAGGGTTTGGGTTAGGGTTCGGTTTAGGGTTAGGATTCCGGTAAGGGGTTAGGGTTCGGGTTCGGGTTCGGGTTATGGTTAGGGTTAGGGTTAGGGTTAGGGTTCGGGTTAGGGTTAGGGTTAGGGTTAGGGTTAGGGTTCGGGTTAGGGTTTGGGTTAGGGGTAGTGTTAGGGTTCGGGTTAGGTTTAGGATTAGGGTTCGAGTTAGGGTTAGGGTTCGGGTTAGGATTAGGGGTTAGGGTTAGGGTTAGTGTTAGGGTTAGGGATCGGTTTAGGGTTAGGGTTAGGGTTAGGGTTAGGGTTCAGGTTAGGGTTAGGATTAGGGTTCGGGTTAGGGTTCGGGTTAGGGTTAGGGTTATGGTTTGGGTTCGGGTTCGAAGTAGGGTTAGGGTTCGGGTTCGGGTTAGGGTTCGGATTCGGGTTCGGTTTAGGGGTTAGCGTTCGGGTTAGGGTTAGGGTTAGGGTTCCTGTTAGGGTTAGGGTTAGGGTTAGGGTTAGTTTTCGGGTTAGGGTTTGGGTTATGGTTAGGGTTAGGTTTAGGTTTAGGGTTCCGGTTCGGGTTCGGGTTATGGTTAGGTTTCGGGTTAGGGTTCGGGTTAGGGTTAGGGTTAGGATTCGGGTTAGGGTTCGGGTTCGTGTTAGGGTTCGGGTTCGGGTTCGGGTTAGGGTTAGGGTTCGGGTTGGTTAGGGTTAGGGTTAGGGTTAGGGTTAGGGTTCGGGTTAGGGTTAGGGTTAGGGTTAGGGTTCGTGTTAGGGTTAGGTTTAGGGTTCAGGTTCCGGTTCGGGTTTGGGTTAGGTTTCGGGTTCGGGTTAGGGTTCGGGTACGGGTTAGGGTTCGGGTTCGTGTTAGGGTTAGGGTTTAGTGTTCAGGTTAGGGTTAGGTTTAGTGTTCGGGTTAGGGTTAGGGTTAGGGTTCGGGTTAGGGTTAGGGTTAGAGTTAGGGTTAGGGTTAGGGTTCGGGTTAGTTTTCGGGTTAGGGTTTGGGTTATGGTTAGGGTTAGGTTTAGGTTTAGGGTTCGGGTTCGGGTTCGGGTTTGGGTTAGGGTCGGGTTAGGGTTCGGGTTAGGGTTAGGGTTAGGATTCGGGTTAGGGTTCGGGTTCGTGTTAGGGTTCGGGTTCGGGTTCGGGTTCGGGTTAGGGTTAGGGTTCGGGTTGGTTAACGTTAGGGTTAGGGTTAGGGTTAGGGTTCGGGTTCGGGTTAGGGTTCGGGTTCGGGTTAGTGTTCGGGTTCGGGTTAGGGTTAGGGGTTAGTGTTCAGGTTAAGGTTAGGGTTAGGGTTCGGGTTAAGGTTTGGGTTAGTGTTAGGTTTAGGGTTAGGTTTCGGATTTGGGTAAGTTTAGGGTTAGGGTTAGGGTTCGGGTTAGGGTTAGGTTTAGGGTTCGGGTTCGGGTTCTGGTTTGGGTTAGGGTTCGGGATCGGGTTAGGGTTCGGGTTCGGGTTAGGGTTCGGGTTCGGGTTAGGGTTAGGGGTTAGTGTTCAGGTTAGGGTTAGGGTTACGGTTCGGGTTAGGGTTCGGGTAAGGGTTAGGTTTAGGGTTTGGTTTAGGGTTAGGGTTAGGGTTAGGGTTAGATTAGGGTTCGGGTTAGGGTTAGGGGTTAGGGTAGGGTTAGGGTTAGGGTTAGGGTTAGGGTTAGGGTTCGGGTTAGGTTTAGGGTTAGGGTAGGGTTAGGGTTAGGGTTCGGTTTACGGTTAGGGTTAGGGTTAGGGTTCGCTTTAGGGTTAGTGTTATGGTTTGGGTTCGGGATCGGGGTAGGGTTAGGGTTCGGGTTCGGGTTAGGGTTCGGGTTCGGGTTCGGGTTAGAGGTTAGGGTTCGGGTTATGGTAAGGGTTAGGGTTTGGGTTCGGGTTAGGGTTAGGGTTAGGGTTAGGGTTCGGGTTAGGGTTTGGTTTAGGGTAAGGGTTAGGGTTCGGTTTAGGGTTATGGTTAGGATTCGGGTTAGGGTTCGGGTTAGGGTTAGGGTTAAGTGTTAGGGTTAGGTTTAGGGTTAGGGTTCGGGTTAGGTTTAGGGTTAGGTTTCGTGTTAGGGTTTGGGTTAGGGTTAGGGTTAGGATTCGGTTTAGGATTACGGTTAGGGTTAGGGTTAGGTTTTAGGGTTAGGGTTAGGGTTAGGGTTAGGGTTAGGGGTTTGGGTTAGGGTTAGGGTTAGGGTTAGGGTTAGGGTTAGGGTTCGGGTTCGGATTAGTGTAAGTGTTCGGGTTACGGTTCGGGTTAGGGTTCGGGTTAGGGTTCGGGGAAGGGTTCGGGTTAGGGTTCGGGTTAGGGTTAGGGTTAGGTTTCGGGTGAGGGTTCGGGTTAAGGTTCGGGTTAGGGTTCGGGTTAGGGTTAGGGTTAGGGTTAGGGTTAGGGTTAGGTTTTAGGGTTAGGGTTAGGGTTAGGGTTAGGGTTAGGGTTAGGGGTTTGTGTTAGGGTTAAGGTTAGGGTTAGGGTTAGGGTTCGGTTTCGGGTTAGGGTTAGGGTTCGGGTTAGGGTTCGGTTTAGGGTTTGGGTTAGGGTTCGGGTTAGGGTTCGGGTTAGGGTTCAGGTTAGGGTTAGAGTTAGGGTTAGGGTTAGGGTTCGGGTTCGGGTTAGGGTTAGGGTTCGGGTTAGGGTTAGGTTTAGGGTTCAGATTAGGGTACGGGTTCGGTTTAGGGTTAGAGTAAGGGTTCGGTTTAGGGTTAGGGTTAGGATTAGGGTTAGGATTAGGGTTAGGGTTAGGTTTAGGGTTAGGGTTGGGTTTAGGGTTAGGGTTCGGGTTAGGGTTCGGTTTAGGGTTCGGGTTAGGGTTAGGGTTCGGGTTACGGTTAGGTTTAGGGTTAGAATTAGGTTTAGGGTTAGGGTCGGGTTAGGGTTCGGGTTAGGGATAGGGTTAGGTTTCGGGTTAGGGTTCGGGTTAGGGTTAGGTTTCGGGTTATGTTTAGGGTTAGGGTTAGGGTTAGGGTTCGGGTTAGGGTTCGGGTTAGGGTTCGTTTTAGGTTTAGGGGTTAGTGTTCAGGTTAGGGTTAGGGTTAGGGTTAGGGTTAGATTAGGGTTTGGGTTAGGGTTAGGGTTAGAGTAGGGTTAGGGTTAGGGTTAGGGTTAGGGTTAGGGTGCGGGTTAGGGTTAGGGATAGGTTTAGGGTTAGGGTTCGGGTTCGGGTTAGGTTTAGGGTTCGGGTAAGGGGTTAGGGTTCGGGTTCGGGTTCGGGTTAGGTTTAGGGTTAGGTTTAGGGTTCGGGGTAGGTTTCGGGTTAGGGTTAGGGTTAGGATTAGTGTTAGTGTTCGGGTTAGGGTTAAGTTTAGGGTTCGGGTTCGGGTTCGTGTTTGGGTTAGGGTTCGGGTTCGGGTTAGGGTTCGTGTTCGGTTTAGGGTTCGGTTTCGGTTTAGGGTTAGGGGTTAGTGTTCAGGTTAGGGTTAGGGTTAGGGTTCGGGTTAGGGTTCGGGTTTGGGTTAGGGTTAGGGTTAGGGTTCGGGTTCGGGTTCGGGTTCGGGTTAGGGTTTGGGTTCGGGTTAGGGTTAGGTTTAGGGTTCAGATTAGGGTACGGGTTCGGTTTAGGGTTAGAGTAAGGGTTCGGTTTAGGGTTAGGGTTAGGATTAGGGTTAGGATTAGGGTTAGGGTTAGGTTTAGGGTTAGGGTTGGGTTTAGGGTTAGGGTTCGGGTTAGGGTTCGGGTTAGGGTTAGGGTTAGGTTTCGGTTTAGGGTTCGGGTAAGGGTTAGGGTTAGGGTTCGGGTTAGGGTTAGGTTTAGGGTTAGAGTTAGGGTTAGGGTTAGGGTTCGGTTTAGGGCTAGGGTTAGGGTTAGGGTTCGGGTTAGGGTTAGGTTTAGGGTTCGGGTTCGGGTTCGTGTTTGGATTAGGGTTCAGTTTCGGGTTAGGTTTCGGGTTCGGGTTAGGGTTCTGGTTCGGGTTAGGGTTAGGGGTTAGTGTTCAGGTTAGGGTTAGGGTTAGGGTTCGGTTTAGGGTTAGGGTTAGGGTTCGGGTTAGGGTTAGGGTTAGAGTTAGGGTTAGGGTTCGGGTTACGGTTAGGGGTTAGGGTAGGGTTAGGGTTAGGGTTAGGGTTAGGGTTAGGGTTCGGGTTAGGGTTAGGGTGAGGTTTCGGGTTAGGGATAGGTTTAGGGTTAGCATTCGGGTTAGGGTTCAGGTTAGGGTTAGTGTTCGGGTTAGGGTTAGGGTTAGGTTTAGGGTTAGGGTTCGGGTTAGGGTTAGGGTTAGGGTTCGAGTTAGGGTTCGGGTTAGGGTTCGGGTTCGGGTTAGGGTTAGGGTTAGGGTTAGGGTTAGGGTTCGGGTTAGGGTTCGGGTTAGGGGTAGGGTTAGGTTTCGGGTTAGGGTTAGGATTAGGGTTCGAGTTAGGCTTAGGTTTCGGGTTAGGGTTAGGGGTTAGGGTTAGGGTTAGTGTTAGGGTTACGGATCGGTTTAGGGTTAGGGTTAGGGTTAGGGTTAGGGTTCGGTTTAGGGTTAGGATTAGGGTTCGGGTTAGGGTTCGGGTTAGGGTTAGGGTTATGGTTTGGGTTCGGGTTCGAAGTAGGGTTAGGGTTCGGGTTCGGGTTAGGGTTCGGATTCGGGTTCGGGTTAGGGGTTAGCGTACGGGTTAGGGTTAGGGTTAGGGTTCCTGTTAGGGTTAGGGTTAGGGTTAGGGTTAGTTTTCGGGTTAGGGTTTGGGTTATGGTTAGGGTTAGGTTTAGGTTTAGGGTTCGGGTTCGGGTTCGGGTTATGGTTAGGTTTCGGGTTAGGGTTCGGGTTAGGGTTAGGGTTAGGGTTCGGGTTAGGGTTAGGGTTCGGGTTCGGGTTAGGGTTCGGATTTGCGTTAGGGTTCGGTTTAAGTTTAGGGTTAGGTTTAGGGTTCGGTTTAGGTTTAAGGCTCGGGTTCGGGTTTGGGTTAGGGTTAGGGTTCGGGTTAGGGTTAGGGTTAGGGTTCGGGTTAGGGTTTGGGTTAGGGTTCGGGTTAGGGTTAGGTTTCGGGTCAGGGTTAGGGTTAGGGTTCGGGTTCGGTTAGGGTTAGGGTTAGGGTTCGGGTTAGGGTTAGGGTTCGGGTTAGGGTTAGGGTTCGGGTTAGTGTTAGGGTTTGGGTTCGGGTTAGGGTTAGGGTTAGGGTTCGGGTTCGGTTTAGGGTTAGGGTTAGGGTTAGGGTTAGGGTTCGGATTAGGGTTAGGGGTAGGGTTCGGGTTAGGGTTAGGCTTCGGCTTAGGGTTCGGGTTAGGTTTAGGGTTAGGGTTATGGTTTTCGTTCGTGTTCGGGGTAGTTTTAGGGTTCGGGTTCGGGTGAGGGTACGGGTTCTGGTTCGGGTTAGGGGTTAGGGTTCGGGTTAGGGTTAGGGTTAGGGTTCCGTTTAGGGTTAGGGTTAGGGTTAGTTTTAGGGTTAGGGTTCGGGTTAGGGTTTGGGTTAGGGTTAGTGTTAGGGTTCGGGTTAGGGTTAGGGTTAGACTTCGGGTTAGGGTTCGGGTTAGGTTTAGGGTTAGGGTTCGGGTTAGGGTTCGGATTCGGGTTAGGGTTAGGGTTAGGGTTCGGGTTAGGTTTCGGGTTAGGGTTAGGGTTAGGGTTAGGGTTCGGGTTAGGGTTCGGGTTAGGGTTAGGGTTAGGGTTAGGATTCGGGTTAGGGTTCGGATTAGGGGTAGGGTTAGGGTTCTAGTTAGGGTTAGGATTAGGGTTCGAGTTAGGGATAGGGTTCGGGTTAGGGTTAGGGGTTAGGTTTAGGTTTAGTGTTAGGGTTAGTGTTCGGTTTAGGGTTAGGGTTAGGGTTCGGGTTAGGGTTAGGGTTCGGGTTAGGGTTAGGGTTAGGGTTCGGGTTAGGGTTCGGGTTCGTGTTAGGGTTCGGTTTCATGTTCGGGTTAGGCTTAGGGTTTGGGTTGGTTAGGGTTAGGGTTAGGGTTAGGGTTAGGGTTAGGGTTAGGTTTCGGGTTAGGGTTAGGTTTAGGGTTAGGGTTCCGGTTAGGGTTAGGTTTATTGTTCGGGTTCGGGTTCGGGTTTGGGTAAGGGTTCGGGTTAGGTTTCGGGCTCGGGTTCGGGTTCGGTTTAGGGTTAGGGGTTAGTGTTCAGGTTAGGGTTAGGGTTAGGGTTCGGGTTAGGGTTAGGGTTAGGGTTCGGGTTAGGATTAGGGTTAGAGTTAGGGTTAGGGTTAGGGTTCGGGTTACGGTTAGGTGTTAGGTAGGGTTAGGGTTAGGGTTAGGGTTAGGGTTCGGGTTAGGGTTAGGGTTAGGGTTCGGGTTAGGGTTAGTGTTAGGGTTAGGTTTCGTGTTAGGGTTCAGGTTAGGGTTAGGGTTCGGGTTACGGTTAGGTTTAGGGTTAGAGTTAGGTTTAGGGTTAGGGTCGGGTTAGGGTTCGGGTTAGGGATAGGGTTAGGGTTCGGGTTAGGTTTCGGGTTAGGGTTAGGTTTCGGGTTAGGGTTAGGGTTAGGGTTAGGGTTCGGGTTAGGGTTCGGGTTAGGGTTCGGGTTAGGGTTAGGTTTAGTGTTCGGGTACGGGTTCGGGTTTGGGTTAGGGTTCGGGTTCGGGTTAGGGTTCGGGTTCAGGTTAGGGTTCGGGTTCGGGTTAGGTTTAGGGGTTAGTGTTCAGGTTAGGGTTAGGGTTACGGTTCGGGTTAGGGTTCGGGTTAGGGTTAGGTTTAGGGTTTGGTTTAGTGTTAGGGTTAGGGTTAGGGTTAGATTAGGGTTCGGGTTAGGGTTAGGGGTTAGGTTAGGGTTAGGGTTAGGGTTAGGGTTAGGGTTCGGGTTAGGGTTAGTGTTAGGGTAGGGTTAGGGTTAGGGTTCGGTTTACGGTTAGGGTTAGGGTTAGGTTTCTGGTTAGGGTTAGGGATAGGGATAGGGTTCGGGTTAGGGTTAGGGTTCAGGTTAGGGGTCGGGTGAGGGTTAGGTTTAGATTAGGGTTCGGGTTCGGGTTAGGGTTAGGTTTTGGGTTCGGGTTAGGTTTCCGTTTAGGGTTAGGGTTAGGGTTAGGGTTCGGGTTCGGGGTTAGAGTTAGGGTTAGGGTTCGGGTTAGCGTTCGGGTTAGTTTTAGGATTCGGGTAAGGGTTTAGGGTTCGGGTTCGGGTTCGGGTTAGGGTTAGGGTTAGGGTTCCGGTTAGGGTTAGGGTTAGGGTTAGGGTTCGGGTTAGGGTTAGGGTTAGGGTTAGGGTTATGGATCGGGTTAGGGTTAGGGTTAGGTTTCGGGTTAGGGTTCAGGTTAGGGTTAGGGTTAGTGTTAGGGTTAGGGTTCGGGTTAGGGTAAGGGTTCGGGTTAGGGTTAGTGTTAGGGTTAGGGTTAGGGTTAGGGTTAGGGTTAGGGTTCGGGTTAGGGTTCGGGTTAGGGTTCGGGTTAGGGTTAAGGTTCGGGGTAGGGTTAGGGTTAGGGTTAGGGTTCGGGTTAGGGTTAGGGTTAGGTTTAGTGTTAGGGTTAGGGTTCGGGTTAGGAATAGGGTTATGGTTTGGGTTCGGGTTCGGGGTAGGGTTAGGGTTCGGGTTCGGGTGAGGGTACGGGTTCTGGTTCGGGTTAGGGTTCGGGTTAGGTTTCGGGTTAGGGTTAGGTTTCGGTTTCGGGTTAGGGTTAGGTTTAGGGTTAGAGTTAGGGTTAGGGTTAGGGTTCGGGTTAGGGTTAGGTTTAGGGTTCGGGTTCGAGTTCGGGTTTGGGTTAGGGTTCGGGTTCGGGTTAGGGTTCGGGTTCAGGTTAGGGTTCGGGTTCGTGTTAGGGTTAGGGGTTAGTGTTCAGGTTAGGGTTAGGGTTACGGTTCGGGTTAGGGTGCCGGTTAGGGTTAGGTTTAGGGTTTGGTTTAGGGTTAGGGTTAGGGTTAGGGTTAGATTAGGGTTCGGGTTAGGGTTAGGGGTTAGGGTAGGGTTAGGGTTAGGGTTAGGGTTAGGGTTCGGGTTAGGGTTAGGTTTAGGGTTGGGTTAGGGTTAGGGATAGGGATAGGGTTCGGTTTAGGGTTAGGGTTCAGGTTAGGGGTCGGGTGAGGGTTAGGTTTAGGGTTAGGGTTTGGGTTCGGTTTAGGGTTAGGTTTTGGTTTCGGGTTAGGGTTCGGTTTAGGGTTAGGGTTAGGGTTAGGGTTCGGGTTCGGGGTTAGTGTTAGGGTTAGGGTTCGGGTTAGGGTTCGCGTTAGGTTTAGTATTCGGGTAAGGGTTTAGGGTTCGGGTTCGGGTTAGGGTTAGGGTTAGGGTTCCGGTTAGGGTTAGGGTTCGGGTTAGGGTTAGGGTTAGGGTTAGGTTTATGGATCGGGTTAGGGTTAGGGTTCGGTTTCGGGTTAGGGTTCAGGTTAGGGTTAGGTTTAGTGTTAGGGTTAGGGTTCGGGTTAGGGTAAGCGTTCGGGTTAGGGTTAGTGTTAGGGTTAGGGTTAGGGTTAGGGTTAGGGTTCGGGTTAGGGTTCGGGTTAGGGTTCGGGTTAGGGTTAGGGTTCGGGTTAGGGTTAGGGTTCGGGTTCGGGTTAGGGTTAGGGTTAGGGTTCGGGTTCGGGGTTAGGGTTAGGGTTAGGGTTCGGGTTAGGGTTTGCGTTAGGGTTAGGGTTAGGGTTAGGGTTAGTTTTAGGGTTAGGATTCGGGTTAGCGTTTGGGTTAGGGGTAGGGTTAGGGTTCGGGTTAGGGTTAGGGTTAGGCTGCGGGTTACGGTTCGGGTTAAGTTTAGGGTTAGGGTTCGGGTTAGGGTTCGGGTTCGGGTTAGGGTGCGGATTCGGGTAATGTTAGAGTTAGGGTTCGGGTTAGGTTTTGGGTTAGGGTTAGGGTTAGGGTTAGGGTTCGGGTTAGGGTTCGGGTTAGGGTTAGGGTTAGGGTTAGGGTTAGATTTAGGGTTCCAGTTCGGGTTAGGGTTAGGGTTAGGGTTGGGTTCGGGTTAGGTTTCGGGTTAGGGTTAGGGTTCGGGTTCGGGTTAGGTTTAGGGTTCGGGTTAGGTTTAAGTTTAGGGTTCGGGTTAGGGTTAGGGTTCGGGTTTGGGTTAGGGTTAGGGTTCAGGTTAGGGTTAGGGTTAGGGTTAGGTTTCATGTTAGGGTTCGGGTTAGGTGTCGGGTTAGGGTTAGGGTTAGGGTTCGTGTTAGGGTTCGGGTTAGGTTTCCGGTTAGGGTTAGGGTTCGGGTTAGGTTTAGGGTTCGGTTTCGGTTTAGGGTTCCGGTTAGGTTTCGGGTTAGGGTTAGGTTTAGGGTTAGGGTTCGGGTTCGGTGTTAGGGTTAGGGTTAGGGTTCGGTTTAGGGTTCGGGTTAGGGTTAGGATTCGGGTAAGGGGTTAGGGTTCGGGTTTGGGTTAGGGTTAGGGTTAGGGTTCGTGTTAGGGTTAGGTTTAGGGATCGGGTTCGGGTTCGGGATTGGGTTAGGGTTTGGGTTCGGGTTAGGGTTCGGGTTCGGGTTAGGGTTCGGGTTCGGGTTAGGGTTAGGGGTTAGTGTTCAGGTTAGGCTTAGGTTTAGGGTTCGTGTTAGCGTTAGGGTTAGGGTTCGGGTTAGGGTTAGGGTTAGAGTTAGGGTTAGGGTTAGGTTTCGGGTTACGGTTAGGTGTTAGGGTAGGGTTAGTGTTAGGGTTAGGCTTAGGGTTCGGGTTAGGGTTAGGGTTAGGTTTCGGGTTAGGGTAGGGTTAGGGTTAGGGTTAGGGTTCGGGTTAGGGTTAGGGTTAGTGTTAGGGTTAGGGTTCGGTTTAGGGTAAGGGTTCGGGTTAGGGTTAGTGTTGGGGTTAGGTTTAGGGTTAGGGTTAGGGTTAGGGTTAGGGTTAGGGTTCGGGTTAGGGTTCGGGTTAGGGTTCGGGTTAGGGTTAAGGTTCGGGTTAGGGTTAGGGTTAGGGTTAGGGTTAGGGTTCGGGTTAAGGTTAGGGTTAGGTTTAGGGTTAGGGTTAGGGATCGGGTTAGGAATAGGGTTATGGTTTGGGTTCGGGTTCGGGGTAGGGTTAGGGTTCGGGTTCGGGTGAGGGTACGGGTTCTGGTTCGGGTTAGGGGTTAGGGTTCGGGTTAGGGTTAGTGTTAGGGTTAGGGTTAGTTTTAGCTTTAGTGTTCGGGTTAGGGTTTGGGTTAGGGTTAGGGTTAGGGTTCGGGTTAGCGTTAGGGTTAGGTTTCGGGTTAGGGTTCGGGTTAAGTTTAGGGTTAGGGTTCGGGTTAGGTTTCGGGTTAGGGTTAGGGTTAGGGTTAGGGTTAGATTTAGGGTTCCGGTTCGGGTTAGGGTTAGGGTTCGGGTTAGGGTTCGGGTTAGGTTTCGGGTTAGGGTTCAGGTTAGGTTTAGGTTTCGGGTTAGGGTTAGGGTTAGGTTTCGGGTTAGGGTTAGGTTTCGGGTTAGGGTTGGGTTCGGGTTAGGTTTCGGGTTAGGGTTAGGGTTCGGGTTCGGGTTAGGTTTAGGGTTCGGGTTAGGGTTAAGTTTAGGGTTCGGGTTAGGGTTAGGGTTCGGGTTTGGGTTAGGGTTAAGGTTCGGGTTAGGGTTAGGGATTGGATTCGGGTTAGGGTTTAGGTTTCGTGTTAGGGTAAGGGTTAGGTTTCGGGTTAGGGTTAGGTTTCGGGTTAGGGTTGGGATCGAGTTAGGTTTCGGGTTAGGGTTAGGGTTCGGGTTCGGGTTAGGTCTAGGGTTCGGGTTAGGGTTAAGGTTAGGGTTCGGGTTAGGGTTAGGGTTCGGGTTAGGGTTAGGGTTAGGGTTCGTTTTAGGGTTAGGGTTAGGGTTCCGGTTAGGGATAGGTTTCGGGTTAGGGTTAGGGTTCGGTTTCGGGTTAGGGTTCGGGTTAGGTGTCGGGTTAGGGTAAGGTTTTGGGTTAGGGTTCGGGTTCGGTGTTAGGGTTAGGGTTAGGGTTTGGGTTAGGGTTCGGTTTAGGGTTAGGATTCCGGTAAGGGGTTAGGGTTCGGGTTCGGGTTCGGGTTAGGGTTAGGGTTAGGGTTCGGGTTAGGGTTAGGGTTAGGGTTAGGGTTAGTTTTAGGGTTAGGGTTCGGGTTAGGGTTTGGGTTAGGGGTAGGGTTAGGGTTCGGGTTAGGGTTAGGATTAGGGTTCGAGTTAGGGTTAGGGTTCGGGTTAGGATTAGGGGTTAGTGTTAGGGTTAGTGTTAGGCTTAGGGTTCGGTTTAGGGTTAGGGTTAGGGTTAGGCTTAGGGTTCGGGTTAGGGTTAGGATTAGGGTTAGGGTTAGGGTTCGGGTTAGGGTTAGGGTTATGGTTTGGGTTCGTGTTCGAAGTAGGGTTAGGGTTCGGGGTCGGGTTCGGGTTCGGGTTCGGGTTAGGGTTAGGGTTAGGGTTAGGGTTAGGGTTCGGGTTAGGGTTCGGGTTAGGGGTAGGGTTAGGGTTCGGGTTATTGTTAGGATTAGGGTTCGAGTTAGGCTTAGGTTTCGGGTTAGGGTTAGGGGTTAGGGTTAGGGTTAGTGTTAGGGTTAGGGATCGGTTTAGGGTTAGGGTTAGGGTTAGGGTTAGGGTTCGGGTTAGGGTTAGGATTAGTGTTCGGGTTAGGGTTCGGGTTAGGGTTAGGGTTATGGTTTGGGTTCGGGTTCGAAGTAGGGTTAGGGTTCGGGTTCGGGTTAGGGTTCGGATTCGGGTTCGGGTTAGGGGTTAGCGTTCGGGTTAGGGTTAGGGTTAGGGTTCCTGTTAGGGTTAGGGTTAGGGTTAGGGTTAGTTTTCGGGTTAGGGTTTGGGTTATGATTAGGGTTAGGTTTAGGTTTAGGGTTCGGGTTCGGGTTCGGGTTATGGTTAGGTTTCGGGTTAGGGTTCGGGTTAGGGTTAGGGTTAGGATTCGGGTTAGGGTTCGGGTTCGTGTTAGGGTTCGGGTTCGGGTTCGGGTTATGGTTAGGGTTCGGGTTGGTTAGGGTTAGGGTTAGGGTTAGGGTTAGGGTTCGGGTTAGGGTTAGGGTTAGGGTTAGGGTTCGTGTTAGGGTTAGGTTTAGGGTTCGGGTTCGGGTTCGGGTTTGGGTTAGGTTTCGGGTTCGGGTTAGGGTTCGTGTACGGGTTAGGGTTCGGGTTCGTGTTAGGGTTAGGGTTTAGTGTTCAGGTTAGGGTTATGGTTAGGGTTCGGGTTAGGGTTAGGGTTAGGGTTCGGGTTAGGGTTAGGGTTAGAGTTAGGGTTAGGGTTAGGGTTCGGGTTAGTTTTCGGGTTAGGGTTTGGGTTATGGTTAGGGTTAGGTTTAGCTTTAGGGTTCGGGTTCGGGTTCGGGTTTGGGTTAGGGTCGGGTTAGGGTTCGGGTTAGGGTTAGGGTTAGGATTCGGGTTAGGGTTCGGGTTCGTGTTAGGGTTCGGGTTCAGGTTCGGGTTCGGGTTAGGGTTAGGGTTCGGGTTGGTTAACGTTAGGGTTAGGGTTAGGGTTAGTGTTCGGGTTCGGGTTAGGGTTCGGGTTCGGGTTAGTGTTCGGGTTCGGGTTAGGGTTAGGGGTTAGTGTTCAGGTTAGGGTTAGGGTTAGGGTTCGGGTTAGGGTTAGGGTTAGGGTTCGGGTTAGGGTTAGGGTTAGAGTTAGAGTTAGGGTTAGGGTTCGGGTTACGGTTAGGTGTTAGGGTAGGGTTAGGGTTAGGGTTAGGCTTAGGGTTCGGGTTAGGGTTAGGGTTAGGGTTCGGTTTAGGGTTAGTGTTAGGGTTAGGGTTCGTGTTAGGGTTCAGGTTAGGGTTAGGGTTCGGGTTACGGTTAGGTTTAGGGTTAGAGTTAGGTTTAGGGTTAGGGTCGGGTTAGGGTTCGGGTTAGGTATAGGGTTAGGGTTCGGGTTAGGGTTCAGGTTAGGGTTAGGTTTCGGGTTAGGGTTAGGGTTAGGGTTAGGGTTCGGGTTAGGGTTCGGGTTAACGTTTGGGTTAGTGTTAGGTTTAGGGTTAGGGTTCGGATTTGGGTAAGTTTAGGGTTAGGGTTAGGGTTCGGGTTAGGGTTAGGTTTAGGGTTCGGGTTCGGGTTCTGGTTTGGGTTAGGGTTCGGGATCGGGTTAGGGTTCGGGTTCGGGTTAGGGTTCGGGTTCGGGTTAGGGTTAGGGGTTAGTGTTCAGGTTAGGGTTAGGGTTACGGTTCGGGTTAGGGTTCGGGTAAGGGTTAGGTTTAGGGTTTGGTTTAGGGTTAGGGTTAGGGTTAGGGTTAGATTAGGGTTCGGGTTAGGGTTAGGGGTTAGGGTAGGGTTAGGGTTAGGGTTAGGGTTAGGGTTAGGGTTCGGGTTAGGTTTAGGGTTAGGGTAGGGTTAGGGTTAGGGTTCGGTTTACGGTTAGGGTTAGGGTTAGGGTTCGCTTTAGGGTTAGTGTTATGGTTTGGGTTCGGGTTCGGGGTAGGGTTAGGGTTCGGGTTCGGGTTAGGGTTCGGGTTCGGGTTCGGGTTAGAGGTTAGCGTTCGGGTTATGGTTAGGGTTAGTGTTTGGGTTCGGGTTAGGGTTAGGGTTAGGGTTAGGGTTCGGGTTAGGGTTTGGTTTAGGGTAAGGGTTAGGGTTCGGGTTAGGGTTATGGTTAGGATTCGGGTTAGGGTTCGGGTTAGGGTTAGGGTTAAGGGTTAGGGTTAGTTTTAGGGTTAGGGTTCGGGTTAGGTTTAGGGTTAGCTTTCGTGTTAGGGTTTGGGTTAGGGTTAGGGTTAGGATTCGGTTTAGGATTACGGTTAGGGTTAGGGTTAGGTTTTAGGGTTAGGGTTAGGGTTAGGGTTAGGGTTAGGGGTTTGGGTTAGGGTTAGGGTTAGGGTTAGGGTTCGGGTTCGGATTAGGGTAAGTGTTCGGGTTACGGTTCGGGTTAGGGTTCGGGTTAGGTTTCGGGGAAGGGTTCGGGTTAGGGTTCGGGTTAGGGTTAGGGTTAGGTTTTAGGGTTAGGGTTAGGGTTAGGGTTAGGGTTAGGGTTAGGGGTTTGTGTTAGGGTTAAGGTAAGGGTTAGGTTTAGGGTTCGGGTTCGGGTTAGGGTTAGGGTTCGGGTTAGGGTTCGGTTTAGGGTTTGGGTTAGGGTTCGGGTTAGGGTTCGGGTTAGGGTTCAGGTTAGGGTTAGAGTTAGGGTTAGGGTTAGGGTTCGGGTTCGGGTTAGGGTTAGGGTTCGGGTTAGGGTTAGGTTTAGGGTTCAGATTAGGGTACGGGTTCGGTTTAGGGTTAGAGTAAGGGTTCGGTTTAGGGTTAGGGTTAGGATTAGGGTTAGGATTAGGGTTAGGGTTAGGTTTAGGGTTAGGGTTGGGTTTAGGGTTAGGGTTCGGGTTAGGGTTCGGTTTAGGGTTCGGGTTAGGGTTAGGGTTCGGGTTAGGGTTAGGTTTAGGGTTAGAGTTAGGGTTAGGGTTAGGATTCGGGTTAGGGCTAGGTTTAGGTTTAGGGTTCGGGTTAGGGTTAGGTTTAGGGTTCGGGTTCGGGTTCGGGTTTGGGTTAGGGTTCGGGTTCGGGTTAGGGTTCGGGTTCGGGTTAGTGTTCGGGTTCGGGTTAGGGTTAGGGGTTAGTGTTCAGGTTAGGGTTAGAGTTAGGGTTCGGGTTAGGGTTAGGTTTAGGGTTCGGGTTAGGGTTAGGGTTAGAGTTAGGGTTAGGGTTCGGGTTACGTTAAGGGGTTAGGGTAGGGTTAGGGTTAGGGTTAGGGTTAGGGTTAGGGTTCGGGTTAGGGTTAGGGTTAGGTTTCGGGTTAGGGATAGGGTTAGGGTTAGGGTTCGGGTTAGGGTTCAGGTTAGGGTTAGGGTTCGGGTTACGGTTAGGTTTAGGGTTAGAATTAGGTTTAGGGTTAGGGTCGGGTTAGGGTTCGGGTTAGGGATAGGTTTAGGGTTCGGGTTAGGGTTCGGGTTAGGGTTAGGTTTCGGGTTATGTTTAGGGTTAGGGTTAGGGTTAGGGTTCGGGTTAGGGTTCGTGTTAGGGTTCGGGTTAGGGTTAGGTTTAGGTATCGGGTTAGGGTTAGGTTTAGGGTTAGAGTTAGGGTTAGGGTTCGGGTTCGGGTTAGGGTTCGGGTTCGGGTTAGGGTTAGGGGTTAGTGTTCAGGTTAGGGTTAGGGTTAGGGTTAGGATTAGATTAGGGTTTGGGTTAGGGTTAGGGGTTAGGGTAGGGTTAGGGTTAGGGTTCGGGTTAGGGTTCGGGTTAGGGTTCGGGTTAGGGTTAGGTTTAGGTTTCGGGTTAGGGTTAGGTTTAGGGTTAGAGTTAGGGTTAGGGTTCGGGTTCGGGTTAGGGTTCGGGTTCGGGTTAGGGTTCGGGTTCGGGTTATGGTTAGGGGTTAGTGTTCAGGTTAGGGTTAGGGTTAGGGTTAGGTTTAGATTAGGGTTTGGGTTAGGGTTAGGGGTTAGAGTAGGGTTAGGTTTAGGGTTAGGGTTAGGGTTCGGGTTAGGGTTAGGGTTAGGTTTAGGGTTAGGGTTCGGGTTCGGGTTAGGGTTAGGGTTCGAGTTAGGGTTCGGGTTAGGGTTAGGATTCGGGTAAGGGGTTAGGATTCGAGTTCGGGTTCGGGTTAGGTTTAGGGTTAGGGTTAGGGTTCGGGGTAGGTTTCGGGTTAGGGTTAGGGTTAGGATTAGTGTTAGTGTTCGGGTTAGGGTTAAGTTTAGGGTTCGGTTTCGGGTTCGTGTTTGGGTTAGGGTTCGGGTTCGGGTTAGGGTTCGTGTTCGGTTTAGGGTTCGGGTTCGGTTTAGGGTTAGGGGTTAGTGTTCAGGTTAGGGTTAGGTTTAGGGTTCGGGTTAGGGTTCGGGTTTGGGTTAGGGTTAGGGTTAGGGTTCGGGTTCGGGTTCGGGTTCGGGTTAGGGTTAGGGTTCGGGTTAGGGTTAGGTTTAGGGTTCAGATTAGGGTACGGGTTCGGTTTAGGGTTAGAGTAAGGGTTCGGTTTAGGGTTAGGGTTAGGATTAGGGTTAGGATTAGGGTTAGGGTTAGGTTTAGGGTTAGGGTTGGGTTTAGGGTTAGGGTTCGGGTTAGGGTTCGGGTTAGGGTTAGGGTTAGGTTTCGGTTTAGGGTTCGGGTTAGGTTTAGGGTTAGGGTTCGGGTTAGGGTTAGGTTTAGGGTTAGAGTTAGGGTTAGGGTTAGGGTTCGGTTTAGGGCTAGGTTTAGGGTTAGGGTTCGGGTTAGGGTTAGGTTTAGGGTTCGGGTTCGGGTTCGGGTTTGGATTAGGGTTCGGTTTCGGGTTAGGTTTCGGGTTCGGGTTAGGGTTCGGGTTCGGGTTAGGGTTAGGGGTTAGTGTTCAGGTTAGGGTTAGGGTTAGGGTTCGGTTTAGGGTTAGGGTTAGGGTTCGGGTTAGGGTTAGGGTTAGAGTTAGGGTTAGGGTTCGGGTTACGGTTAGGGGTTAGGGTAGGGTTAGGGTTAGGGTTAGGGTTAGGGTTAGGGTTCGTGTTAGGGTTAGGGTTAGGTTTCGGGTTAGGGATAGGGTTAGGGTTAGCGTTCGGGTTAGGGTTCAGGTTAGGGTTAGGGTTCGGGTTAGGGTTAGGGTTAGGTTTAGGGTTAGGGTTCGGGTTAGTGTTAGGGTTAGGGTTCGAGTTAGGGTTCGGGTTAGGGTTCGGGTTCGGGTTAGGGTTAGGGTTAGGGTTAGGGTTAGGGTTCGGGTTAGGGTTCGGGTTAGGGGTAGGGTTAAGGTTCGGGTTAGGGTTAGGATTAGGGTTCGAGTTAGGCTTAGGTTTCGGGTTAGGGTTAGGGGTTAGGGTTAGGGTTAGTGTTAGGTTTAGGGATCGGTTTAGGGTTAGGGTTAGGGTTAGGGTTAGGGTTCGGGTTAGGGTTAGGATTAGGGTTCGGGTTAGGGTTCGGGTTAGGGTTAGGGTTATGGTTTGGGTTCGGGTTCGAAGTAGGGTTAGGGTTCGGGTTCGGGTTAGGGTTCGGATTCGGGTTCGGGTTAGGGGTTAGCGTTCGGGTTAGGGTTAGGGTTAGGGTTCCTGTTAGGGTTAGGGTTAGGGTTAGGGTTAGTTTTCGGGTTAGGGTTTGGGTTATGGTTAGGGTTAGGTTTAGGTTTAGGGTTCGGGTTCGGGTTCGGGTTATGGTTAGGTTTCGGGTTAGGGTTCGGGTTAGCGTTAGGGTTAGGATTCGGGTTAGGGTTCGGGTTCGTGTTAGGGTTCGGGTTCGGGTTCGGGTTAGGGTTAGGGTTCGGGTTGGTTAGGGTTAGGGTTAGGGTTAGGGTTAGGGTTCGGGTTAGGTTTAGGGTTAGAGTTAGGGTTAGGGTTCGGGTTACGGTTAGGGGTTAGGGTAGGGTTAGGGTTAGGGTTAGGGTTAGGGTTAGGGTTCGGGTTAGGGTTAGGGTTAGGTTTCGGGTTAGGGATAGGGTTAGGGTTAGGGTTCGGGTTAGGGTTCAGGTTAGGGTTAGGGTTCGGGTTACGGTTAGGTTTAGGGTTAGAATTAGGTTTAGGGTTAGGGTCGGGTTAGGGTTCGGGTTAGGGATAGGGTTAGGGTTCGGGTTAGGGTTCGGGTTAGGGTTAGGTTTCGGGTTATGTTTAGGGTTAGGGTTAGGGTTAGGGTTCGGGTTAGGGTTCGGGTTAGGGTTCCGGTTAGGGTTAGGTTTAGGTTTCGGGTTAGGGTTAGGTTTAGGGTTAGAGTTAGGGTTAGGGTTCGGGTTCGGGTTAGGGTTCGGGTTCGGGTTAGGGTTAGGGGTTAGTGTTCAGGTTAGGGTTAGGGTTAGGGTTAGGATTAGATTAGGGTTTGGGTTAGGGTTAGGGGTTAGGGTAGGGTTAGGGTTGGGGTTCGGGTTAGGGTTCGGGTTAGGGTTAGGTTTAGGTTTCGGGATAGGGTTAGGTTTAGGGTTAGAGTTAGGGTTAGGGTTCGGGTTCGGGTTAGGGTTCGGGTTCGGGTTAGGGTTCGGGTTCGGGTTAGGGTTAGGGGTTAGTGTTCAGGTTAGTGTTAGGGTTAGGGTTAGGGTTAGATTAGGGTTTGGGTTAGGGTTAGGGGTTAGAGTAGGGTTAGGGTTAGGGTTAGGGTTAGGGTTCGGGTTAGGGTTAGGGTTAGGTTTAGGGTTAGGGTTCGGGTTTGGGTTAGGGTTAGGGTTCGAGTTAGGGTTCGGGTTAGGGTTAGGATTCGGGTAAGGGGTTAGGGTTCGGGTTCGGGTTCGGGTTAGGTTTAGGGTTAGGGTTAGGGTTCGGGGTAGGTTTCGGGTTAGGGTTAGGGTTAGGATTAGTGTTAGTGTTCGGGTTAGGGTTAAGTTTAGGGTTCGGGTTCGGGTTCGTGTTTGGGTTAGTGTTCGGATTCGGGTTAGGGTTCGTGTTCGGTTTAGGGTTCGGGTTCGGTTTAGGGTTAGGGGTTAGTGTTCAGGTTAGGGTTAGGGTTAGGGTTCGGGTTAGGGTTCGGGTTTGGGTTAGGGTTAGGGTTAGGGTTCGGGTTAGGGTTCGGGTTCGGGTTAGGGTTAGGGTTCGGGTTAGGGTTAGGTTTAGGGTTCAGATTAGGGTACGGGTTCGGTTTAGGGTTAGAGTAAGGGTTCGGTTTAGGGTTAGGGTTAGGATTAGGGTTAGGATTAGGGTTAGGGTTAGGTTTAGGGTTAGGGTTGGGTTTAGGGTTAGGGTTCGGGTTAGGGTTTGGGTTAGGGTTAGGGTTAGGGTTCGGTTTAGGGTTCGGGTTAGGGTTAGGTTTAGGGTTCGGGTTAGGGTTAGGTTTAGGGTTAGAGTTAGGGTTAGGGTTAGGGTTCGGTTTAGGGCTAGGGTTAGGGTTAGGGTTCGGGTTAGGGTTAGGTTTAGGGTTCGGGTTCGGGTTCGGGTTTGGATTAGGGTTCGGTTTCGGGTTAGGTTTCGGGTTCGGGTTAGGGTTCGGGTTCGGGTTAGGGTTAGGGGTTAGTGTTCAGGTTAGGGTTAGGGTTAGGGTTCGGGTTAGGGTTAGGGTTAGGGTTAGGGTTCGGTTTAGGGTTAGGGTTAGAGTTAGGGTTAGGGTTCGGGTTACGGTTAGGGGTTAGGGTAGGGTTAGGGTTAGGGTTAGGGTTAGGGTTAGGGTTCGGGTTAGGGTTCGGGTTAGGGTTCGGGTTAGGGTTAGGTTTAGGTTTCGGGTTAGGGTTAGGTTTAGTGTTAGAATTAGGGTTAGGGTTCGGGTTCGGGTTAGGGTTCGGGTTCGGGTTAGGGTTCGGGTTCGTGTTAGGGTTAGGGGTTAGTGTTCAGGTTAGGGTTAGGGTTAGGGTTAGGGTTAGATTAGGGTTTGGGTTAGGGTTAGGGGTTAGGGTAGGGTTAGGGTTAGGGTTAGGGTTAGGGTTCGGGTTAGGGTTAGGGTTAGGGTTAGGTTTAGGGTTAGGGTTCGGGTTAGGGTTAGGGTTAGGTTTCGTGTTAGGGTTCGGGTTAAGGTTAGGATTCGGGTAAGGGGTTAGGGTTCGGGTTCGGGTTCGGGTTAGGTTTAGGGTTATGGTTAGGGTTCGGTTTAGGTTTCGGGTTAGGGTTAGGGTTAGGATTATTGTTAGGGTTCGGGTTAGGGTTAACTTTAGGGTTCGGGTTCGGGTTCGTGTTTGGGTTAGGGTTCGGGTTCGGGTTAGGGTTCGTGTTCGGTTTAGGGTTCGGGTTCGGTTTAGGGTTAGGGGTTAGTGTTCAGGTTAGGGTTAGGGTTAGGGTTCGGGTTAGGGTTCGGGTTTGGGATAGGGTTAGGGTTAGGGTTCGGGTTAGGGTTAGGGCTTAGTGTAGGGTTAGGGTTAGGGTTAGGGTTAGGGTTCGGGTTAGGGTTAGGGTTAGGGTTAGGGTTCGGTTTACGGTTAGGGTTACGGTTTTTGTTCGCGTTAGGGTTAGTGTTATGGTTTGGGTTCAGGTTCGGGGTAGGGTTAGGGATCGGGTTCGGGTTAGGGTTCTGGTTCGGGTTCGGGTTAGATGTTAGGGTTCGGGTTATGGTTAGGGTTAGTGTTCGAGTTCGGGTTAGGGTTAGGGTTAGGGTTAGGGTTCGGTTTAGGGTTTGGGTTAGGGTTAGGGTTAGGGTTCGGGTTATGGTTAGGGTTAGGGTTCGGGTTAGGTTTCGGGTTAGGGTTGGGGTTAGGGTTAGGGTTAGGTTTAGGGTTAGGTTTCGGGTTCGGGTTAGGGTTAGGGTTCGGGTTAGGGTTCGGGTTAGGTTTAGGGTTAGGGTTTGGTTAGGTTTAGGTTTCGGGTTATGGTTAGGGTTAAGGTTAGGTTTCGGGTTAGGGTTAGGGTTCGGGTTAGGGTTGGGTTCGGGTTAGGTTTCGGGTTAGGGTTAGGGTTCGGGTTCGGGTAAGGGTTATGGTTCGGGTTTGCGTTAGGGTTAGGGTTCGGGTTAGAGTTAGGGTTCGGGTTCGGGTTAGGGTTAGGGTTTGGTTTAGGGTTAGGGTTAGGGTTAGGGTTCGTGTTAGGGTTCGGGTTAGGGGTCGGGTTAGGGTTAGGGTTAGGGTTGGGTTAGGGTTAGGGTTAGGGTTCGGGTTAGGGTTAGGGTTCGGTTTAGGGATACAGTTAGGGTTAGGGTTAGGGTTAGGGTTAGGGTTCGGGTTACGGTTAGGGTTACGGTTACGGTTCGCGTTATGGTTAGTGTTATGTTTTGGTTTCAGGTTCGGGGTGGGTTAGGGATCGGGTTCGGTTTAGGGTTCTGGTTCGGGTTCGGGTTAGATTTTAAGGTTCGTGTTATGGTTAGGGTTAGGGTTCGGGTTAGGGTTAGGGTTAGGGTTAGGTTTCGGGTTAGGGTTCGGTTTAGGGTTAGGGGTAAGGGTTAGGGTTAGGTTTAGGGTTAGGGTTCGGGTTAGGTTTAGGTTTAGGTTTCGGGTTAGGGTTCGGGTTAGGGTTTGGGTTAGGGTTAGGGTTTAGGTTTAGGGTTAGGTTTAGGGTTAGTTTTCGGGTTCGGGTTAGGGTTAGGTTTCGGGTTAGTTTTCGGGTTAGGTTTAGGGTTAGGGTTCAGGTTAGGTTTAGGTTTCGGGTTAGGGTTAGGGTTAGGGTTCGGGTTACGGTTAGGGTTCGGGTTCGGGTGAGGGTACGGGTTCTGGTTCGGGTTAGGGGTTAGGGTTCGGGTTAGGGTTATGGTTCGGGTTAGGGTTAGGGTTAGGTTTCGGGTTAGGGTTCGGGTTAGGGTTAGGTTTAGGGTTCGGGTTCGGGTTTGGGTTAGGGTTCGGGTTCGGGTTAGGGTTCGGGTTCGGGTTAGGGTTCGGGTTCGGGTTAGGGTTAGGGGTTATTGTTCAGGTTAGGGTTAGGGTTACGGTTCGGGTTAGGGTTCGGGTTAGGGTTAGGTTTAGGGTTTGGTTTAGGGTTAGGGTTAGGGTTAGGGTTAGATTAGGGTTCGGGTTAGGTTTAGGGGTTAGGGTAGGGTTAGGGTTAGGTTAGGTTTAGGGTTCGGGTTAGGGTTAGGGTTAGGGTAGGGTTAGGGTTAGGGTGGTTTACAGTTAGGGTTCGGGTTAGGGTTCGCGTTAGGGTTAGTGTTATGGTTTGGGTTCGGGTTCGGGGTAGGGTTAGGGTTCGTGTTCGGGTTAGGGTTCGGGTTCGGTTTAGGGTTCGGGTTCGGTTTAGGGTTAGGGGTTAGTGTTCAGGTTAGGGTTAGGTTTAGGGTTCGGGTTAGGGTTCGGGTTTGGGTTAGGGTTAGGGTTAGGGTTCGGGTTCGGGTTCGGGTTCGGGTTAGGGTTAGGGTTCGGGTTAGGGTTAGGTTTAGGGTTCAGATTAGGGTACGGGTTCGGTTTAGGGTTAGAGTAAGGGTTCGGTTTAGGGTTAGGGTTAGGATTAGGGTTAGGATTAGGGTTAGGGTTAGGTTTAGGGTTAGGGTTGGGTTTAGGGTTAGGGTTCGGGTTAGGGTTCGGGTTAGGGTTAGGGTTAGGTTTCGGTTTAGGGTTCGGGTTAGGTTTAGGGTTAGGGTTCGGGTTAGGGTTAGGTTTAGGGTTAGAGTTAGGGTTAGGGTTAGGGTTCGGTTTAGGGCTAGGTTTAGGGTTAGGGTTCGGGTTAGGGTTAGGTTTAGGGTTCGGGTTCGGGTTCGGGTTTGGATTAGGGTTCGGTTTCGGGTTAGGTTTCGGGTTCGGGTTAGGGTTCGGGTTCGGGTTAGGGTTAGGGGTTAGTGTTCAGGTTAGGGTTAGGGTTAGGGTTCGGTTTAGGGTTAGGGTTAGGGTTCGGGTTAGGGTTAGGGTTAGAGTTAGGGTTAGGGTTCGGGTTACGGTTAGGGGTTAGGGTAGGGTTAGGGTTAGGGTTAGGGTTAGGGTTAGGGTTCGGGTTAGGGTTAGGGTTAGGTTTCGGGTTAGGGATAGGGTTAGGGTTAGCGTTCGGGTTAGGGTTCAGGTTAGGGTTAGGGTTCGGGTTAGGGTTAGGGTTAGGTTTAGGGTTAGGGTTCGGGTTAGTGTTAGGGTTAGGGTTCGAGTTAGGGTTCGGGTTAGGGTTCGGGTTCGGGTTAGGGTTAGGGTTAGGGTTAGGGTTAGGGTTCAGGTTAGGGTTCGGGTTAGGGGTAGGGTTAAGGTTCGGGTTAGGGTTAGGATTAGGGTTCGAGTTAGGCTTAGGTTTCGGGTTAGGGTTAGGGGTTAGGGTTAGGGTTAGTGTTAGGTTTAGGGATCGGTTTAGGGTTAGGGTTAGGGTTAGGGTTAGGGTTCGGGTTAGGGTTAGGATTAGGGTTCGGGTTAGGGTTCGGGTTAGGGTTAGGGTTATGGTTTGGGTTCGGGTTCGAAGTAGGGTTAGGGTTCGGGTTCGGGTTAGGGTTCGGATTCGGGTTCGGGTTAGGGGTTAGCGTTCGGGTTAGGGTTAGGGTTAGGGTTCCTGTTAGGGTTAGGGTTAGGGTTAGGGTTAGTTTTCGGGTTAGGGTTTGGGTTATGGTTAGGGTTAGGTTTAGGTTTAGGGTTCGGGTTCGGGTTCGGGTTATGGTTAAGTTTCGGGTTAGGGTTCGGGTTAGGGTTAGGGTTAGGATTCGGGTTAGGGTTCGGGTTCGTGTTAGGGTTCGGATTCGGGTTCGGGTTAGGGTTAGGGTTCGGGTTGGTTAGGGTTAGGGTTAGGGTTAGGGTTAGGGTTCGGGTTAGGTTTAGGGTTAGAGTTAGGGTTAGGGTTCGGGTTACGGTTAGGGGTTAGGGTAGGGTTAGGGTTAGGGTTAGGGTTAGGGTTAGGGTTCGGGTTAGGGTTAGGGTTAGGTTTCGGGTTAGGGATAGGGTTAGGGTTAGGGTTCGGGTTAGGGTTCAGGTTAGGGTTAGGGTTCGGGTTACGGTTAGGTTTAGGGTTAGAATTAGGTTTAGGGTTAGGGTCGGGTTAGGGTTCGGGTTAGGGATAGGGTTAGGGTTCGGGTTAGGGTTCGGGTTAGGGTTAGGTTTCGGGTTATGTTTAGGGTTAGGGTTAGGGTTAGGGTTCGGGTTAGGGTTCGGGTTAGGGTTCCGGTTAGGGTTAGGTTTAGGTTTCGGGTTAGGGTTAGGTTTAGGGTTAGAGTTAGGGTTAGGGTTCGGGTTCGGGTTAGGGTTCGGGTTCGGGTTAGGGTTAGGGGTTAGTGTTCAGGTTAGGGTTAGGGTTAGGGTTAGGATTAGATTAGGGTTTGGGTTAGGGTTAGGGGTTAGGGTAGGGTTAGGGTTGGGGTTCGGGTTAGGGTTCGGGTTAGGGTTAGGTTTAGGTTTCGGGATAGGGTTAGGTTTAGGGTTAGAGTTAGGGTTAGGGTTCGGGTTCGGGTTAGGGTTCGGGTTCGGGTTAGAGTTCGGGTTCGGGTTAGGGTTAGGGGTTAGTGTTCAGGTTAGTGTTAGGGTTAGGGTTAGGGTTAGATTAGGGTTTGGGTTAGGGTTAGGGGTTAGAGTAGGGTTAGGGTTAGGGTTAGGGTTAGGGTTCGGGTTAGGGTTAGGGTTAGGTTTAGGGTTAGGGTTCGGGTTCGGGTTAGGGTTAGGGTTCGAGTTAGGGTTCGGGTTAGGGTTAGGATTCGGGTAAGGGGTTAGGGTTCGGGTTCGGGTTCGGGTTAGGTTTAGGGTTAGGGTTAGGGTTCGGGGTAGGTTTCGGGTTAGGGTTAGGGTTAGGATTAGTGTTAGGGTTCGGGTTAGGGTTAGGTTTAGGGTTCAGATTAGGGTACGGGTTCGGTTTAGGGTTAGAGTAAGGGTTCGGTTTAGGGTTAGGGTTAGGATTAGGGTTAGGATTAGGGTTAGGGTTAGGTTTAGGGTTAGGGTTGGGTTTAGGGTTAGGGTTCGGGTTAGGGTTCGGGTTAGGGTTAGGGTTAGGGTTCGGTTTAGGGTTCGGGTTAGGGTTAGGGTTAGGGTTCGGTTTAGGGTTAGGTTTAGGGTTAGAGTTAGGGTTAGGGTTAGGGTTCGGTTTAGGGCTAGGGTTAGGGTTAGGGTTCGGGTTAGGGTTAGGTTTAGGGTTCGGGTTCGGGTTCGGGTTTGGATTAGGGTTCGGTTTCGGGTTAGGTTTCGGGTTCGGGTTAGGGTTCGGGTTCGGGTTAGGGTTAGGGGTTAGTGTTCAGGTTAGGGTTAGGGTTAGGGTTCGGGTTAGGGTTAGGGTTAGGGTTAGGGTTCGGTTTAGGGTTAGGGTTAGAGTTAGGGTTAGGGTTCGGGTTACGGTTAGGGGTTAGGGTAGGGTTAGGGTTAGGGTTAGGGTTAGGGTTAGGGTTCGGGTTAGGGTTAGGGTTAGGTTTCGGGTTAGGGATAGGGTTAGGGTTAGCGTTCGGGTTAGGGTTCAGGTTAGGGTTAGGTTTCGGGTTAGGGTTAGGGTTAGGTTTAGGGTTAGGGTTAGGGTTAGGGTTAGGGTTCGAGTTAGGGTTCGGGTTAGGGTTAGGATTCGGGTAAGGAGTTAGGGTTCGGGTTCGGGTTCGGGTTAGGTTTAGGGTTAGGGTTAGGGTTTGGTTTAGGTTTCGGGTTAGGGTTAGGGTTAGGATTAGGGTTAGGGTTCGGGTTAGGGTTAGGGATAGGGTTAGCGTTCGGGTTAGGGTTCGGGTTAGGGTTAGGTTTCGGGTTAGGTTTAGGGTTAGGGTTAGGGTTAGGGTTCGGGTTAGGGTTCGGGTTAGGGTTAGGTTTAGGTTTCGGGTTAGGGTTAGGTTTAGTGTTAGAATTAGGGTTAGGGTTCGGGTTCGGGTTAGGGTTCGGGTTCGGGTTAGGGTTCGGGTTCGTGTTAGGGTTAGGGGTTAGTGTTCAGGTTAGGGTTAGGGTTAGGGTTAGGGTTAGATTAGGGTTTGGGTTAGGGTTAGGGGTTAGGGTAGGGTTAGGGTTAGGGTTAGGGTTAGGGTTCGGGTTAGGGTTAGGGTTAGGGTTAGGTTTAGGGTTAGGGTTCGGGTTAGGGTTAGGGTTAGGTTTCGTGTTAGGGTTCGGGTTAAGGTTAGGATTCGGGTAAGGGGTTAGGGTTCGGGTTCGGGTTCGGGTTAGGTTTAGGGTTATGGTTAGGGTTCGGTTTAGGTTTCGGGTTAGGGTTAGGGTTAGGATTATTGTTAGGGTTCGGGTTAGGGTTAACTTTAGGGTTCGGGTTCGGGTTCGTGTTTGGGTTAGGGTTCGGGTTCGGGTTAGGGTTCGTGTTCGGTTTAGGGTTCGGGTTCGGTTTAGGGTTAGGGGTTAGTGTTCAGGTTAGGGTTAGGGTTAGGGTTCGGGTTAGGGTTCGGGTTTGGGATAGGGTTAGGGTTAGGGTTCGGGTTAGGGTTAGGGCTTAGTGTAGGGTTAGGGTTAGGTTTAGGGTTAGGGTTCGGGTTAGGGTTAGGGTTAGGGTTAGGGTTCGGTTTACGGTTAGGGTTACGGTATTTGTTCGCGTTAGGGTTAGTGTTATGGTTTGGGTTCAGGTTCGGGGTAGGGTTAGGGATCGGGTTCGGGTTAGGGTTCTGGTTCGGGTTCGGGTTAGATGTTAGGGTTCGGGTTATGGTTAGGGTTAGGGTTCGAGTTAGGGTTAGGGTTAGGGTTAGTGTTAGGGTTCGGTTTAGGGTTTGGGTTAGGGTTAGGGTTAGGGTTCGGGTTATGGTTAGGGTTAGGGTTCGGGTTAGGTTTCGGGTTAGGGTTGGGGTTAGGGTTAGGGTTAGGTTTAGGGTTAGGTTTCGGGTTCGGGTTAGGGTTAGGGTTCGGGTTAGGGTTCGGGTTAGGTTTAGGGTTAGGGTTTGGTTAGGTTTAGGTTTCGGGTTATGGTTAGGGTTAAGGTTAGGTTTCGGGTTAGGGTTAGGGTTCGGGTTAGGGTTGGGTTCGGGTTAGGTTTCGGGTTAGGGTTAGGGTTCGGGTTCGGGTAAGGGTTATGGTTCGGGTTTGCGTTAGGGTTAGGGTTCGGGTTAGAGTTAGGGTTCGGGTTCGGGTTAGGGTTAGGGTTTGGTTTAGGGTTAGGGTTAGGGTTAGGGTTCGTGTTAGGGTTCGGGTTAGGGGTCGGGTTAGGGTTAGGGTTAGGGTTGGGTTAGGGTTAGGGTTAGGGTTCGGGTTAGGGTTAGGGTTCGGTTTAGGGATACAGTTAGGGTTAGGGTTAGGGTTAGGGTTCGGGTTACGGTTAGGGTTACGGTTACGGTTCGCGTTATGGTTAGTGTTATGTTTTGGTTTCAGGTTCGGGGTGGGTTAGGGATCGGGTTCGGTTTAGGGTTCTGGTTCGGGTTCGGGTTAGATTTTAAGGTTCGTGTTATGGTTGGGTTAGGGTTCGGGTTAGGGTTAGGGTTAGGGTTAGGTTTCGGGTTAGGGTTCGGGTTAGGGTTAGGGGTAAGGGTTAGGGTTAGGTTTAGGGTTAGGGTTCGGGTTAGGTTTAGGTTTAGCTTTCGGGTTAGGGTTCGGGTTAGGGTTTGGGTTAGGGTTAGGGTTTAGGTTTAGGGTTAGGTTTAGGGTTAGTTTTCGGGTTCGGGTTAGGGTTAGGTTTCGGGTTAGTTTTCGGGTTAGGTTTAGGGTTAGGGTTCAGGTTAGGTTTAGGTTTCGGGTTAGGGTTAGGGTTAGGGTTCGGGTTACGGTTAGGGTTCGGGTTCGGGTGAGGGTACGGGTTCTGGTTCGGGTTAGGGGTTAGGGTTCGGGTTAGGGTTATGGTTCGGGTTAGGGTTAGGGTTAGGTTTCGGGTTAGGGTTCGGGTTAGGGTTAGGTTTAGGGTTCGGGTTCGGGTTTGGGTTAGGGTTCGGGTTCGGGTTAGGGTTCGGGTTCGGGTTAGGGTTCGGGTTCGGGTTAGGGTTAGGGGTTATTGTTCAGGTTAGGGTTAGGGTTACGGTTCGGGTTAGGGTTCGGGTTAGGGTTAGGTTTAGGGTTTGGTTTAGGGTTAGGGTTAGGGTTAGGGTTAGATTAGGGTTCGGGTTAGGTTTAGGGGTTAGGGTAGGGTTAGGGTTAGGTTAGGTTTAGGGTTCGGGTTAGGGTTAGGGTTAGGGTAGGGTTAGGGTTAGGGTGGTTTACAGTTAGGGTTCGGGTTAGGGTTCGCGTTAGGGTTAGTGTTATGGTTTGGGTTCGGGTTCGGGGTAGGGTTAGGGTTCGGGTTCGGGTTAGGTTTCGGGTTCGGGTTCCGGTTAGAGGTTAGGGTTCGGGTTATGGTTAGGGTTAGGGTTCGGATTAGGGTTAGGGTTAGGGTTAGGGTTAGGGTTCGGGTTAGGGTTTGGTTTAGGGTAAGTGTTAGGGTTCAGGTTAGGGTTAGGGTTAGGGTTCGGTTTATGTTTCGGGTTAGGGTTAGGGTTAAGGGTTAGGGTTAGGTTTAGGGTTAGGGTTCGGGTTAGGTTTAGGGTTAGGGTTCGGGTTAGGGTTCGGGTTAGGGTTAGGGTTAGGGTTCGGGTTAGGATTAGGGTTAGGGTTAGGGTTAGGTTTTAGGGTTAGGGTTAGGATTAGGGTTAGGGTTAGGGTTAGGGGTTTGGGTTAGGGTTAGGGTTAGGGTTAGGGTTAGGGTTAGGGTTCGGGTTAGGGTTAGGGTTCGGGATCGGGTTAGGGTTAGGGTTTGGGTTAGGGTTCGGGATAGGGTTCGGGTTAGGGTTCGGGGAAGGGTTCGGGTTAGGGTTCGGGTTAGGGTTAGTGTTAGGGTTAGGGTTCGGTTTTGGGTTAGGGTTAGGGTTAGGGTTCGGGTTAGGGTTAGGGTTCATGTTAGGGTTCGGGTTCGGGTTAGGGATACGGTTAGGGTTAGGGGTAGGGTTCGGGTTAGGGTTAGGGTTAGGGTTCGATTTAGGGTTCGGGTTAGGGTTAGGATTCGGGTAAGGGGTTAGGGTTCGGGTTCGGTTACGGGTTAGGGTTAGAGTTAGGTTTAGGGTTCGGGTTAGGGTTCGGGTTAGGGTTAGGGTTAGGGTAAGGGTTAGGGTTCGGGTTAGGGTTAGGGTAGGGTTCGGGTTCCGGTTCGTGTTTGGGTTAGGGTTCAGGTTCGGGTTAGGGTTCGTGTTCGGGTTAGGGTTCGGGTTCGGTTTAGGGTTAGGGGTTAGTGTTCAGGTTAGGGTTAGGGTTAGGGTTCTGGTTAGGGTTCGGGTTTGGGTTAGGGTTAGGGTTAGGGTTCGGGTTAGGGTTAGGGCTTAGGGTAGGGTTAGGGTTAGGGTTAGGGTTCGGGTTAGGGTTAGGTTTAGGGTTAGGGTTCTGGTTACAGTTAGGATTACGGTTAGGGTTCGCGTTAGGGTTAGTGTTATGGTTTGGGTTCAGGTTCGGGGTAGGGTTAGGACTCGGGTTCGGGTTAGGGTTCTGGTTCGGGTTAGATGTTAGGGTTCGGGTTATGGTTAGGGTTAGGGTTCAGGTTAGGATTAGGGCTAGGGTTAGGGTTAGGGTTCGGGTTAGGGTTTGGGTTAGGGTTAGGTTTAGGGTTCGGGTTAGGGTTAGGGATAGGGTTCTTGTTAGGGTTCAGGTTAGGGTTAGGGGTTAGGTTTAGGGTTAGGTTTAGGGTTAGGTTTCGGGTTCGGGTTAGGGTTAGTGTTCGGGTTAGCGTTCGGGTTAGGTTTAGGGTTAGGGTTCAGGTTAGGTTTAGGTTTCGGGTTAGGGTTAGGGTTAAGGTTAGGGTTCGGGTTAGGGTTAGGGTTCGGGTCAGGGTTGGGTTCGGGTTAGGTTTCGGGTTAGGTTTAGGGTTCGGGTTCGGGTTAGGGTTAGGGTTCGGGTTTGGGTTAGGGTTAGGGTTCGGGTTAGGGTTAGGGTTCGGGTTCGGGGTAGGGTTAGGGTTCGGGTTAGGGTTAGGGTTAGGGTTAGGGTTCGTGTTAGGGTTCTGGTTAGGGGTCGGGTTAGGGTTAGGGTTAGGGTTGTGTTAGGGTTAGGGTTAGGGTTCGGGTTAGGGTTAGGGTTCGGGTTAGGGTTACGGTTAGGGTTAGGGTTAGGGTTAGGGTTCGGGTTACGGTTAGGGTTAGGGTTAGGATTCGCGTTAGTGTTAGTGTTATGGTTTGGGTTCGGGTTCGGGGTAGGGTTAGGGTTCGGGTACGGGTTAGGGTTCGGGTTCGGGTTAGAGGTTAGGGTTCGGGTTAGGGTTAGGGTTAGGTTTCGGGTTAGGGTTCGGTATAGGGTTTGGGTTAGGGTTCGGGTTAGGGTTCGGTTTAGGGTTCGGGTTAGGGTTAGGGTTAGGGTTAGGTTTAGTGTTCGGGTTCGGGTTTGGGTTAGGGTTCAGGTTCGGGTTAAGGTTCGGGTTCGGTTTAGTGTTCAGGTTCGGGTTAGGATTAGGGGTTAGTGTTCAGGTTAGGTTTAGGGTTAGGGTTCGGGTTAGGGTTAGGGTTCGGGTTAGGTTTAGGGTTAGAGTTAGGGTTAGGGTTAGGGTTCGGGTTACGGTTAGGGGTTAGGGTAGGGTTAGGGTTAGGGTTAGTGTTAGGGTTCGGGTCAGGGTTAGGGTTAGTGTTAGGTTTCGGGTTAGGGTTAGGGTTAGGGTTCGGGTTAGGGTTCAGGTTAGGGTTAGGGTTCGGTTTACGGTTAGGGTTAGGGTTAGAATTAGGTTTAGGGTTAGTGTCGGGTTAGGGTTCGGGTTAGGGATAGGGTTAGGGTTCGGGTTAGGGTTCGGGTTAGGGTTAGGGTTCGGGTTAGGTTTAGGGTTAGGGTTAGGGTTAGGGTTCGTGTGAGGGTTCGGGTTAGGGTTCGGGTTAGGGTTAGGTTTAGGTTTCGGGTTAGGGTTAGGTTTAGGGTTAGAGTTAGGGTTAGGGTTAGGGTTCGTGTTAGGGTTAGGGTTAGGGTTAGGGTTAGGGTTCGGGTTAGGGTTAGGTTTAGGGTTCGGTTTCGGTTTGGGTTAGGGTTCGGGTTCGGGTTAGGTTTCGGGTTCGGTTTAGGGTTCGGGTTCGGGTTTGGGTTAGGGGTTAGTGTTCAGGTTATGGTAAGGGTTAGGGTTATATTAGGGTTCGAGTTAGGGTTAGGGGTTAGGGTAGTGATAGGGTTAGCGTTAGGGTTAGGGTTCGGGTTAGGGTTAGGGTTAGGGTTAGGGTTAGGGTTCGGGTTAGGGTTAGGGTTAGGGTTAGGGTTCGCGTTAGGGTTAGTGTTATGGTTTGGGTTCTGGTTCGGGGTAGGGTTAGGGTTCGGGTTCGGGTTAGGGTTCGGGTTCGGGTTCGGGTTAGAGGTTAGGGTTCGGGTTATGGTTAGGGTTAGGGTTCGGGTTAGGGTTATGGTTAGGGCTAGGGTTCGGTTTAGGGTTTGGTTTAGGGTTAGGGTTAGGGTTCGGGTTAGGGTTAGGGTTAGTGTTAGGGTTAGGGTTAGGGTTAGGGTTAGGATTAGTGTTAGAGTTAGGGTTAGGGTTAGGGTTCGGGTTACGGTTAAGTGTCAGGTTAGGGTTAGGGTAGGGTTAGGGTTCGGGTTAGGGTTAGGGTTAGGGTTCGGGTTAGGGTTAGTGTTAGGTTTAGGGTTCGTGTTAGGGTTCAGGTTAGGGTTAGGGTTCGCGTTACGGTTAGGCTTAGGGTTAAAATTAGCTTTAGGGTTAGGGTCGGGTTAGGGTTCGGGTTAGGGATAGGGTTAGGGTTCGGGTTAGGTTTCGGGTTAGGGTTAGGTTTCGGGTTAGGTTTAGAGTTAGGATTAGGGTTCGGGTTAGGGTTCGAATTAGGGTTCGGGTTAGGGTTAGTTTTAGGTTTCGGGTTAGGGTTAGGTTTAGGGTTAGAGTTAGGGTTAGGGTTAGGGTTCGGGTTCGGGTTAGGGTTAGGGTTAGGGTTAGGGTTAGGGTTTGGGTTCGGGTTAGGTTTAGTGTTCGGGTTCGGGGTCGGGTTTGGGTTAGGGTTCGGGTTCGGGTTAGGGTTCGGTTTCGGGTTAGGGTTCGGGTTCGGGTTAGGGTTAGGGGTTAGTGTTCAGGTTAGTGTTAGGGTTACGGTTCGGGTTAGGGTTCGGGTTAGGGTTAGGTTTAGGTTTTGGTTTAGGGTTACGGTTAGGGTTAGGGTTAGATTAAGGTTCGGGTTACGGTTAGGGTTAGGGTAGGGTTAGGGTTAGGGTTCAGTTTACGGTTAGGGTTAGGGTTAGGATTCGGGTTAGGGTTAGGGTTAGGGTTAGGGTTAGGGTTAGGGTTCGGGTTAGGGTTAGGGTTCAGGTTAGGGATCGGGTTAGGGTTAGGTTTAGGGTTAGGGTTCGGGTTCGGTTTAGGGTTAGGTTTTGGTTTCGGGTTAGGGTTCGGTTTAGGGTTAGGGTTAGGGTTAGGGTTCGGGTTCGGGGATAGGGTTAGGGTTAGGGTTCGGGTTAGGGTTCGGGTTAGGTTAAGGATTCGGGTAAGGGTTTAGGGTTCGGGTTCGGGTTCGGGTTAGGGTTAGGGTTCCGGTTAGGGTTAGGGTTAGGGTTCGGGTTAGGGTTAGGGTTCGGGTTAGGGTTAGGGTTCGGTTTCGGGTTAGGGTTCATGTTAGGGTTCGGGTTAGAGTTAGGTTTAGGGTTAGGGTTCTGGTTCGGTGTTAGGGTTAAGGTTAGGGTTCGGGTTAGGGTTAGGATTCGGGTAAGGGGTTAGGGTTCGGGTTCGGGTTAGGGTTAGGGTTAGGGTTAGGGTTAGGGTTAGGGTTTGGGTTAGGGTTAGGGTTAGGGTTAGGTTTAGGGTTCGGGTTAGGGTTCGGGTTAGGGTTCGGGTTAGGGTTCGGGTTAGGGTTAGGATTAGGGTTCGAGTTAGGGTTAGGGTTCGGGTTAGGGTTAGGGGTTAGGGTTAGGGTTAGTGTTAGGGTTAGGGTTCGGTTTAGGGTTAGGGTTAGGGTTAGGGTTAGGGTTCGGGTTAGGGTTAGGATTAGGGTTAGGGTTAGGTTTCGGGTTAGGGTTAGGGTTATGGTTTAGGTTTGGGTTCGGGGTAGGGTTAGGGTTCCGGTTCGGGTTAGAGTTCGGTTCGGGTTCGGATTAGGGGTTAGGGTTCGGGTTAGGGTTAGGGTTAGGGTTCCTGTTAGGGTTAGGGTTAGGGTTAGGGTTAGTTTTCGGGTTAGGGTTTGAGTTATGTTTAGGGTTAGGTTTAGATATAGGGTTCGGGTTCGGGTTCGGGTTAGGGTTAGGGTTCGGTTTAGGGTTCGGGTTAGGTTTAGGGTTAGGTTAGGGTTAGGGTTCGGTTTAGGTTTCGGGTTAGGGTTCGGGTTAAGGTTCGGGTTAGGGTTCGGTTTAGGGTTCGGGTTAGGGTTAGGGTTCGGGTTAGGGTTAGGGTTAGGGTTCGGGTTAGGGTTCGGGTTCGTGTTAGGGTTCGGGTTCGGGTTCGGGTTAGAGTTGGGGTTCGGGTTGGTTAGGGTTAGGGTTAGGGTTAGGGTTAGGGTTAGGTTTCGGGTTAGGGTTAGGGTTAGGGTTAGGGTTCGGGTTAGGGTTAGGTTTAGGGTTCGGGTTCGGGTTCGGGTTTGGGTTAGGGTTCGGGTTAGGGTTCGGGTTCGGGTTAGGATTACGGTTAGAGTTAGGGTTAGGGTTAGGGTTCGGGTTACGGTTAGGTGTTAGGGTAGGGTTAGGGTTAGGGTTAGGGTTAGGGTTCGGGTTAGGGTTAGGGTTAGGTTTCGGGTTAGGGTTAGTGTTAGGGTTAGGGTTCGTGTTAGGGTTCAGGTTAGGGTTAGGGTTCAGGTTACGGTTGGGTTTAGTGTTAGAGTTAGGTTTAGGATTAGGGTCGGGTTAGGGTTCGGGTTAGGGATAGGGTTAGGGTTCAGGTTAGGGTTCAGGTTAGGGTTAGGTTTCGGGTTAGGGTTAGGGTTAGGGTTCGGGTTAGGGTTCGGGCTAGGGTTCGGGTTAGGGTTAGGTTTAGGTTTCGGGTTAGGGTTAGGTTTAGGGTTATTGTTAGGGTTAGGGTTAGGGTTCGGCTTAGGGTTAGGGTTAGGGTTAGGGGTTAGTGTTCAGGTTAGGGTTAGGGTTACGGTTCGGGTTAGGGTTCGGGTTAGGGTTAGGTTTAGGGTTTGGTTTAGGGTTAGGGTTAGGGTTAGATTAGGGTTCGGGTTAGGGTTAGGGGTTAGGGTAGGGTTAGGGTTAGGGTTAGGGTAGGGTTCGGTTTAGGGTTAGGGTTAGGGAAGGGTTAGGGTTAGGGTTCGGTTTACGGTTAGGGTTAGGGTTAGGGTTCGCGTTAGGGTTAGTGTTATGGTTTGGGTTCGGGTTCGGGGTAGGGTTAGGGTTCGGGTTCGGGTTAGGGTTCGGGTTGGGGTTCCGGTTAGAGGTTAGGGTTCGGGTTATGGTTAGGGTTAGGGTTCGGATTAGGGTTAGGGTTAGGGTTAGGTTTAGGTTTCGGGTTAGGGTTTGGTTTAGGGTAAGTGTTAGGGTTCGTGTTAGGGTTAGGGTTAGGGTTCGGGTTATGGTTCGGGTTAGGGTTAGGGTTAAGGGTTAGGGTTAGGTTTAGGGTTAGGGTTCGGGTTAGGTTTAGGGTTAGGGTTCGGGTTAGGGTTCGGGTTAGGGTTAGGGTTAGGGTTCGGGTTAGGATTAGGGTTAGGGTTAGGGTTAGGTTTTAGGGTTAGGGTTAGGATTAGGGTTAGGGTTAGGGTTAGGGGTTTGGGTTAGGGTTAGGGTTAGGGTTAGGGTTCGGGTTAGGGTTAGGGTTCGGGATCGGGTTAGGGTTAGGTTTTGGGTTAGGGTTCGGGTTAGGGTTCGGGTTAGGTTTCGGGGAAGGGTTCGGGTTAGGGTTCGGGTTAGGGTTAGGGTTAGGGTTAGGGTTAGGGTTCAGGTTCGGGTTAGGGTTAGGGTTAGGGTTCGGGTTAGGGTTAGGGTTCAGGTTAGGGTTCGGGTTCGGGTTAGGGATACGGTTAGGGTTAGGGTTAGGGTTCGGGTTAGGGTTAGGGTTCGATTTAGGGTTCGGGTTAGGGTTAGGATTCGGGTAAGGGGTTAGGGTTCGGGTTCGGTTACGGGTTAGGGTTAGGGTTAGGTTTAGGGTTCGGGTAAGGGTTCGGGTTGGGGTTAGTGTTAGGGTAAGTTTTAGGGTTCGGGTTAGGGTTAGGTTTAGGGTTCGGGTTCGGGTTCGTGTTTGGGTTAGGGTTCAGGTTCGGGTTAGGGTTCGTGTTCGGGTTAGGGTTCGGGTTCGGTTTAGGGTTAGGGGTTAGTGTTCAGGTTAGGGTTAGGGTTAGGATTCTGGTTAGGGTTCGGGTTTGGGTTAGGGTTAGGGTTAGGGTTCGGGTTAGGGTTAGGGCTTAGGGTAGGGTTAGGGTTAGGGTTAGGGTTCGGGTTAGGGTTAGGGTTAGGGTTAGGGTTCTGGTTACGGTTAGGGTTACGGTTAGGGTTCGCGTTAGGGTTAGTGTTATGGTTTGGGTTCAGGTTCGGGGTAGGTTTAGGGCTCGGGTTCGGGTTAGGGTTCTGGTTCGGGTTCTGGTTAGATGTTAGGGTTCGGGTTATGGTTAGGGTTAGGGTTCAGGTTAGGGTTAGGGCTAAGGTTAGGGTTAGGGTTCGGGTTAGGGTTTGGGTTAGGTTTAGGGTTAGGGTTCGGGTTAGGGTTAAGGATAGTGTTCTTGTTAGGGTTCAGGTTAGGTTTAGGGGTTAGGTTTAGGGTTAGGTTTAGGGTTAGGTTTCGGGTTCGGGTTAGGGTTAGGGTTCGGGTTAGGGTTCGGGTTAGGTTTAGGGTTAGGGTTCAGGTTAGGTTTAGGTTTCGGGTTAGGGTTAGGGTTAAGGTTAGGGTTCGGGTTAGGGTTAGGGTTCGGGTTAGGGTTGGGTTCGGGTTAGGTTTCGGGTTAGGGTTAGGGTTCGGGTTCGGGTTAGTGTTAGGGTTCGGGTTTGGCTTAGGGTTAGGGTTCGGGTTAGGGTTAGCGTTCGGGTTCGGGTTAGGGTTAGGGTTCGGGTTAGGGTTAGGTTTAGGGTTCGTGTTAGGGTTCGGGATAGGGGTCGGGTTAGGGTTAGGGTTAGGGTTCGGGTTAGGGTTACGGTTAGGGTTAGGGTTAGGGTTAGGATTCGCGTTACTGTTAGTGTTATGGTTTGGGTTCGGGTTCGGTGTAGGGTTAGGGTTCGGGTACGGGTTAGGGTTCGGGTTCGGGTTAGAGGTTAGGGTTCGGGTTAGGGTTAGGGTTAGGGTTCGGGCTAGGGTTAGGGTAAGAGTTAGGGTTAGGGTTAGGTTTAGGGTTAGGGTTCGGGTTAGGGTTAGGGTTAGTGTTCGGGATAGGTTTCGGGTTAGGGTTAGGGGTAAGTGTTAGGGTTAGGTTAAGGTTTAGGGTTCGGGTTAGGTTTAGGGTTAGGTTTCGGGTGAGGGTTCGGGTTAGGTTAGGGTTAGGGTTCGGGTTAGGGTTAGGGTTCGGGTTAGGGTTAGGGTTAGGTTTTAGGGTTAGGGTTAGGTTTAGGGTTAGGGTTAGGGTTAGGGGTTTGTGTTAGGGTTAGGGTTAGGGTTAGGGCTCGGGTTCGTGTTAGGGTTAGGGTTCGGGTTAGGGTTCGGTTTAGGGTTTGGGTTAGGGTTCGGGTTAGGGTTCGGGTTAGGGTTCGGGTTAGGGTTAGGGTTAGGGTTAGGGTTAGGGTTAGGTTTAGTGTTCGGGTTCGGGTTCGGGTTTGGGTTAGGGTTCGGGTTCGGGTTAAGGTTCGGGTTCGGTTTAGGGTTCAGGTTCGGGTTAGGGTTAGGGGTTAGTGTTCAGGTTAGGGTTAGGGTTAGGGTTCGGGTTAGGGTTAGGGTTAGGGTTCGGGTTAGGTTTAGGGTTAGAGTTAGGGTTAGGGTTAGGGTTCGGGTTACGGTTAGGGGTTAGGGTAGGGTTAGGGTTAGGGTTAGTGTTAGGGTTCGGGTTAGGGTTAGGTTTCGGGTTAGGGTTAGGGTTAGGGTTAGGGTTCGGGTTAGGGTTCAGGTTAGGTTTAGGTTTCGGGTTACGGTTAGGTTTAGGGTTAGATTAGGTTTAGGGTTAGTGTCGGGTTAGGGTTCGGGTTAGGGATAGGGTTAGGGTTCGGGTTATGGTTCGGGTTAGGGTTAGGTTTCGGGTTAGGTTTAGGGTTAGGGTTAGGGTTAGGGTTCGTGTGAGGGTTCGGGTTAGGGTTCGGGTTAGGGTTAGGTTTAGGTTTCGGGTTAGGGTTAGGTTTAGGGTTAGAGTTAGGGTTAGGGTTAGGGTTCGTGTTAGGGTTAGGGGTAGGGTTAGGGTTAGGGTTCGGGTTAGGGTTAGGTTTAGGGTTCGGTTTCGGTTTGGGTTAGGGTTCGGGTTCGGGTTAGGTTTCGGGTTCGGGTTAGGGTTCGGGTTTGGGTTTGGATTAGGGGTTAGTGTTCAGGTTAGGGTAAGGATTAGGGTTATATTAGGGTTCGAGTTAGGGTTAGGGGTTAGGGTAGGGTTAGGGTTAGGGTTAGGGTTCGGGTTAGGGTTAGGGTTAGGGTTAGGGTTCGGGTTAGGGTTAGGGTTAGGGTTAGGGTTCGCGTTAGGGTTAGTGTTATGGTTTGGGTTCTGGTTCGGGGTAGGGTTAGGGTTCGGGTTCTGGTTAGGGTTCGGGTTCGGGTTCGGGTTAGAGGTTAGGGTTCGGGTTATGGTTAGGGTTAGGGTTCGGGTTAGGGTTAGGGTTAGGGTTAGGGTTCGGGTTAGGGTTTGGTTTAGGGTTAGGGTTAGGGTTCGGGTTAGGGTTAGGGTTAGGGTTAGGGTTAGGATTAGCGTTATAGTTAGGGTTAGGGTTAGGGTTCGGGTTACGGTTAGGTGTTAGGGTAGGGTTAGGGTTAGGATTAGGGTTAGGGTTCGGGTTAGGGTAAGGGTTAGGGTTCGGGTTAGGGTTAGTGTTAGGGTTAGGGTTCGTGTTAAGGTTCAGGTTAGGGTTAGGGTTCGGGTTACGTTTAGGTTTAGGATTAAATTTAGCTTTAGGGTTAGGGTCGGGTTAGGGTTCTGGTTAGGGATAGGGTTAGGGTTCGGGTTAGGGTTCGGGTTAGGGTTAGGTTTCGGGTTAGGTTTAGGGTTAGGGTTAGGGTTCGGGTTGGGTTCGGATTAGAGTTCGGGTTAGGGTTAGTTTTAGGTTTCGGGTTAAGGTTAGGTTTAGGGTTAGAGTTAGGGTTAGGGTTAGGGTTCGGGTTCGGGTTAGGGTTAGGGTTAGGGTTAGGGTTTGGGTTCGGGTTAGGTTTAGTGTTCGGGTTCGGGTTTGGGTTAGGGTTCGGGTTCTGGTTAGGGTTCGGTTTCGGGTTAGGGTTCGGGTTCGTGTTAGGGATAGGGGTTAGTGTTCAGGTTAATGTTAGGGTTACGGTTCGGGATAGGGTTCGGGTTAGGGTTAGGTTTAGGGTTTGGTTTAGGGTTACGGTTAGTGTTAGGGTTAGATTAAGGTTCGGGTTAGTGTTAGGGGTTAGGGTAGGGTTACGGTTAGGGTTAGGGTTAGGGTTAGGGTTCGGGTTACGGTTAGGGTTAGGGTAGGGTTAGGGTTAGGGTTCGGTTTACGGTTAGGGTTGGGGTTAGGATTCGGGTTAGGGTTAGGGTTAGGGTTAGGGTTCGGGTTAGGGTTAGGGTTCAGGTTAGGGGTCGGGTTAGGGTTAGGTTTAGGGTTAGGGTTCGGGTTCGGTTTAGGGTTAGGTTTTGGGTTCGGGTTAGGGTTCGGTTTAGGGTTAGGGTTAGGGTTAGGGTTCGGGTTCGGGGATAGGGTTAGGGTTAGGGTTTGGGTTAGGGTTCGGGTTAGGTTAAGGATTCGGGTAAGGGTTTAGGGTTCGGGTTCGGGTTAGGGTTAGGGTTAGGGTTCCGGTTAGGGTTAGGGTTAGGGTTCGGGTTAGGGTTAGGGTTCGGGTTAGGGTTAGGGTTCGGGTTCGGGTTAGGGTTCGTGTTAGGGTTCGGGTTAGAGTTAGGTTTAGGGTTAGGGTTCGGGTTCGGTGTTAGGGTTAGGGTTAGGGTTCGGGTTAGGGTTCGGGTTCGTGTTAGAGGTTAGGGTTCTGGTTATGGTTAGGGTTAGGGTTCGGGTTAGGGTTAGGGTTAGGGTTAGGGTTCGGGTTAGGGTTAGGGTTAGGGTTAGGGTTCGGGTTAGGGTTCGGGTTAGGGGTAGGGTTAGGGTTCGGGTTAGGGTTAGGGTTCGGTTTAGGGTTAGGGTTAGGGTTAGGGTCAGGGTTCGGTTTAGGGTTAGGATTAGGGTTAGGGTTAGGGTTCGGGTTAGGGTTAGGGTTATGGTTTAGGTTTGGGTTCGGGGTAGGGTTAGGGTTCCGGTTCGGGTTAGGGTTCGGTTCGGGTTCGGGTTAGGCGTTAGGGTTCGGGTTAGGGTTAGGTTTAGGGTTCCTGTTAGGGTTAGGGTTAGGGTTAGGGTTAGTTTTCGGGTTAGGGTTTGGGTTATGTTTAGGGTTAGGTTTAGATATAGGGTTCGGGTTCGGGTTCGGGTTAGGGTTAGGGTTCGGGTTAGGGTTCGGGTTAGGTTTAGGGTTAGGGTTAGGGTTAGGGTTCGGTTTAGTTTTCGGGTTAGTTTTCGGGTTAAGGTTCGGGTTAGGGTTCGGTTTAGGGTTCGGGTTAGGGTTAGGGTTCGGGTTAGGGTTAGGGTTAGGGTTCGGTTTAGGGTTCGGGTTCGTGTTAGGGTTCGGGTTCGGGTTAGGGTTAGAGTTAGGGTTCGGGTTGGTTAGGGTTAGGGTTAGGGTTAGGGTTAGGTTTAGGGTTCGGGTTAGATTTAGGGTTAGGGTTAGGGTTCGGGTTAGGGTTAGGTTTAGGGTTCGGGTTCGGGTTCGGGTTTGGGTTAGGGTTCGGGTTAGGTTTCGGGTTCGGGTTCGGGTTCGGGTTAGGGTTAGGGGTTAGTGTTCAGGTTAGGGTTAGGGTTAGGGTTCGGGTTAGGGTTAGGGTTAGGGTTCGGGTTAGGATTACGGTTAGAGTTAGGGTTAGGGTTAGGGTTCGGGTTACGGTTAGGTGTTAGGGTAGGGTTAGGGTTAGGGTTAGGGTTAGGGTTAGGGTTCGGGTTAGGGTTAGTGTTAGGGTTAGGGTTCGTGTTAGGGTTCAGGTTAGGGTTAGGGTTCAGGTTACGGTTAGGTTTAGGGTTAGAGTTAGGTTTAGGATTAGGGTCGGGTTAGGGTTCGGGTTAGGGATAGGGTTAGGGTTCGGGTTAGGGTTCGGGTTAGGGTTAGGTTTCGGGTTAGGGTTAGGGTTAGGTTTAGGGTTAGGGTTCGGGTTAGGGTTCGGGTTAGGTTTCGGGTTAGGGTTAGGTTTAGGTTTCGGGTAGGGTTAGGTTTAGGGTTAGAGTTAGGGTTAGGGTTAGGGTTCGGGTTAGGGTTAGGGTTAGGGTTAGGGTTAGGGTTCGGTTTAGGGTTAGGTTTAGGGTTTGGGTTCGGTTTCGGGTTTGGGTTAGGGTTCGGGTTCGGGTTAGGGTTCGGGTTCAGGTTAGGGTTCGGGTTCGGGTTCGGTTTAGGGGTTAGTGTTCAGGTTAGGGTTAGGGTTACGGTTCGGGTTAGGGTTCGGGTTAGTGTTAGTTTTAGGGTTTGGTTTAGGGTTAGGGTTAGGGTTAGGGTTAGATTAGGGTTCGGGTTAGGGTTAGGGGTTAGGGTAGGGTTAGGGTTAGGGTTAGGGTTAGGGTTAGGGTTCGGGTTAGGGTTAGGGTTAGGGTAGGGTTAGGGTTAGGGTTCGGTTTACGGTTAGGGTTAGGGTTAGGGTTAGGGTTCGGGTTAGGGTTAGGGTTAGCGTTAGGGTTCGGGTTAGGTTTAGGGTTCAGGTTAGGGGTCGGGTGAGGGTTAGGTTTAGGGTTAGGGTTCGGTTTCGGGTTAGGGTTAGGTTTTGTGTTCGGGTTAGGGTTCGGTTTAGGGTTAGGGTTAGGGTTAGGGTTAGGGTTAGGGTTCGCGTTAGGGTTCAGGTTAGGGTTAGGGTTCGGGTTACGATTAGGTTTAGGGTTAGAATTAGGTTTAGGGTTAGGGTCGGGTTAGGGTTCGGGTTAGGGATAGGGTTAGGGTTCGGGTTAGGGTTCGGGTTAGGGTTAGGTTTCGGGTAGGTTTAGGGTTAGGGTTAGGGTTCGGGTTAGGGTTCGGGTTAGGGTTAGGTTTAGGTTCCGGGTTAGGTTTAGGTTTAGGTTTAGAGTTAGGGTTAGGGTTCGGGTTCGGGTTAGGGTTCGGGTTCGGGTTAGGGTTCGGGTTCGGGTTAGGGTTAGGGGTTAGTGTTCAGGTTAGGGTTAGGGTTAGGGTTAGGGTTAGATTAGGGTTTGGGTTAGGTTTAGGGGTTAGGGTAGGGTTAGGGTTAGGGTTAGGGTTAGGGTTCGGGTTCGGGTTAGGGTTAGGGTTAGGGTTAGGGTTCGGGTTAGGGTTAGGGTTAGGGTTAGGGTTAGGGTTCACGTTAGGGTTAGTGTTATGGTTTGGGTTAGGGTTCGGGGTAGGGTTAGGGTTCGGGTTCGGGTTAGGGTTCGGGTTCGGGTTCGTGTTAGAGGTTAGGGTTCTGGTTATGGTTAGGGTTAGGGTTCGGGTTAGGGTTAGGGTTAGGGTTAGGGTTCGGGTTAGGGTTTGGTTTAGGGTTAAGGTAAGGGTTCGGGTTAAGGTTAGGGTTAGGGTTCGGGTTAGGGTTCTGGTTAGGGTTACGGGTAAGGGTTAGGATGAGGTTTGGGGTTAGGGTTCGGGTTAGGTTTAGGGTTAGGGTTCGGGTTAGGGTTCGGGTTAAGGTTAGGGTTAGGGTTCGGGTTAGGATTAGGATTAGGGTTAGGGTTAGGGTTAGGTTTTAGGGTTAGGGTTAGGGTTAGGGTTAGGGTTAGGGGTTTGGGTTAGGGTTAGGGTTAGGGTTAGGGTTAGGGTTTGGTTTAGGATTCGGGTTCGGGTTAGGGTTAGGGTTCGGGTTAGGGTTCGGTTTAGGGTTCGGGTTAGGGTTCGGGGAAGGGTTCGGGTTAGGGTTCGGGTTAGGGTTAGGGTTAGGGTTCGGGTTCGGGTTAGGGTTAGGGTTCGGGTTAGGGTTAGGGTTCAGGTTAGGGTTCGGGTTCGGTTTAGGGATAGGGTTAGCGTTGGGGTTAGGGTTCGGGTTAGGGTTAGGGTTAGGGTTCGAGTTAGGGTTCGGGTTAGGGTTAGGATTCGGGTAAGGGGTTAGGGTTCGGGTTCGGGTTCGGGTTAGGGTTAGGGTTAGGGTTAGGGTTCGGGTTAGGTTTCGGGTTAGGGTTAGGGTTAGGATTAGGGTTAGGGTTCGGGTTAGTGTTAAGTTTAGGGTTCGGGTTCGGTTTCGTGTTTGGGTTAGGGTTCGGGTTCGGGTTAGGGTTCGTGTTCGGTTTAGGGTTCGGGTTCGTTTTAGGGTTAGGGGTTAGTGTTCAGGTTAGGGTTAGGTTTAGGGTTCGGGTTAGGGTTCGGGTTTGGGTTAGGGTTAGGGTTAGGGTTCGGGTTAGGGTTAGGGCTTAGGGTAGGGTTAGGGTTAGGGTTAGGGTTAGGGTTAGGGTTCGGGTTAGGGTTAGGGTTAGGGTTAGGGTTCGGGTTACGGTTAGGGTTACGGTTACGGTTCGCGTTAGGGATAGTGTTATGGTTTGGCTTCAGGTTCGGGGTAGGGTTAGGGATCGGGTTCGGGTTAGGGTTCTGGTTCGGGTTCGGGTTAGATGTTAGGGTTCGATTTATGGTTAGGGTTAGGGTTCGGGTTATGGTTAGGGTTAGGGTTGGGGTTAGGGTTCGGTTTAGGGTTTGGGTTAGGGTTAGGGTTAGGGTTCGGGTAATGGTTAGGGTTAGTGTTCGGGTTAGGTTTCGGTTTAGGGTTAGGGGTTAGGATTAGGGTTAGGTTTAGGGTTAGGTTTCGGGTTCGGGTTACGGTTAGGATTCGGGTTAGGATTAGGTTTTGGGTTAGGGTTAGGGTTCGGGTTAGGGTTAGGGTTAGGGTTAGGGTTAGGTTTTAGGGTTAGGGTTAGTGTTAGGGTTCGGGTTAGGGTTAGGGTTAGGTTTAGGGTTAGGGTTAGGGTTCGGGTTAGGAATAGGGTTATGGTATGGGTTCGGGTTCGGGGTAGGGTTAGGGTTCGGGTTCGGGTGAGGGTACTGGTTCTGGTTCGGGTTAGGGGTTAGGGTTCGGGTTAGTGTTAGGGTTAGGGTTAGGGTTAGTTTTAGGGTTAGGGTTCGGGTTAGGTTTTGGTTTAGTGTTCGGGTTAGAGTTAGGTTTAGGGTTAGGGTTCGGGTTCGGTGTTAGGGTTAGGTTTAGGGTTCGGGTTAGGGTTCGGTTTAGGGTTAGGATTCGGGTAAGGGGTTAGGGTTCGGGTTCGTGTTAGGGTTAGGGTTAGGGTTAGGGTTAGGGTTAGGGTTAGTGTTAAGGTTAGGGTTCGGGTTAGGGTTAGGGTTCGGTTTAGGGTTAGTGTGAGGGTTAGGGTTAGGGTTAGGGTTAAGGTTAGGGTTCGGTTTAGGGTTCGTGTTAGGGTTCGGGTTAGGGTTAAGGTTCGGGTTAGGGTTAGGGTTAGGGTTAGGGTTAGGGTTAGGGTTCGGGTTAGGGTTAGGGTTATGTTTAGGGTTAGGGTTAGGGTTCGGGGTAGGAATAGGGTTATGTTTTGGGTTCGGGTTCGGGGTAGGGTTAGGGTTTGGGTTCGGGTGAGGGTACGGGTTCTGGTTCGGGTTAGGGGTTAGGGTTCGGGTTAGGGTTAGGGTTAGGGTTAGGGTTAGTTTTAGGGTTAGGGTTTGCGTTAGGGTTTGGGTTAGGGTTAGGGTTAGGGTTCGGGTTAGGGTTAGGGTTAGGCTTCGGGTTAGGTTTTGGGTTAAGTTTAGGGTTAGGGTTCGGGTTAGGGTTCGGGTTCGGGTTAGGGTTCGGATTCGGGTATTGTTAGGGTTAGGGTTCGGGTTAGGTTTCGGGTTAGGGTTAGGGTTAGGGTTAGGGTTCGGGTTAGGGTTCGGGTTAGGGTTAGGGTTAGGGTTAGGGTTAGATTTAGGGTTCCGGTTTGGGTTAGGGTTAGGGTTCGGGTTAGGTTTCGGGTTAGGGTTCAGGTTAGGTTTAGGTTTCGGGTTAGGGTTAGGGTTAGGTTTCGGGTTAGGGTTAGGTTTCGGGTTAGGGTTAGGGTTCGGGTTCGGGTTAGATTTAGGGTTCGGGTTAGGGTTAAGGTTAGGGTTCGGGTTAGGGTTAGGGTTCGGGTTTGGGTTAGGGTTAGGGTTAGGGGTTTGTGTTAGGGTTAGGTTTAGGGTTAGGGTTAGGGTTCGGGTTCGGCTTAGGGTTAGGGTTCGGGTTAGGGTTCGGTTTAGGGTTTGGGTTAGGGTTCGGGTTAGGGTTCGGGTTAGGGTTCAGGTTAGGGTAAGAGTTAGGGTTAGGGTTAGGGTTCGGGTTCGGGTTAGGGTTAGGGTTCGGGGTAGGGTTAGGTTTAGGGTTCAGATTAGGGTACGGGTTCAGTTTAGGGTTAGAGTAAGGGTTCGGTTTAGGGTTAGGGTTAGGGTTAGGGTTAGGATTAGGGTTAGGGTTAGGTTTAGGGTTAGGGTTGGGTTTAGGGTTAGGGTTCGGGTTAGGGTTCGGGTTAGGGTTAGGGTTAGGGTTCGGTTTAGGGTTCCGGTTAGGGTTAGGGTTAGGGTTTGGGTTAGGGTTAGGTTTAGGGTTAGAGTTAGGGTTAGGGTTAGGGTTCGGGTTAGGGCTAGGGTTAGGGTTAGGGTTCGGGTTAGGGTTAGGTTTAGGGTTCGGGTTCGGGTTCGGGTTTGGGTTAGGGTTCGGGTTCGGGTTAGGGTTCAGGTTCGGGTTAGGTTTAGGTTTCGGGTTAGGTTTAGTTTTAGGGTTAAAGTTAGGGTTAGGGTTCGGTTTCGGGTTAGGGTTCGGGTTCGGGTATGGGTTCGGGTTCGGGTTAGGTTTAGGGTTTAGTGTTCAGGTTAGGGTTAGGGTTAGGGTTAGGGTTAGATTAGGGTTTGGGTTAGGGTTAGGGGTTAGGGTAGGGTTAGGGTTAGGGTTAGGGTTAGGGTTAGGGTTCGTGTTAGGGTTAGGGTTAGGGTTAGGGTTAGGGTTCGGGTTAGTGTTACGGTTAGGGTTAGGGTTAGGGTTCACGTTAGGGTTAGTGTTATGGTTTGGGTTCGGGTTCGGGGTAGGGTTAGGGTTCGGGTTCGGGTTAGGGTTCGGGTTCGGGTTCGGGTTAGAGGTTAGGGTTCGCGTTATGGTTAGGGTTAGGGTTCGGGTTAGGGTTAGGGTTAGGGTTAGGGTTCGGTTTAGGGTTTGGTTTAGGGTTAAGGTAAGGGTTCGGGTTAGGGTTAGGGTTAGGGTTCGGGTTAGGGTTCGTGTTAGGGTTACGGGTAAGGGTTAGGGTGAGGTTTGGGGTTAGGGTTCGGGTTAGGTTTAGGGTTAGGGTTCGGGTTAGGGTTCGGGTTAAGGTTAGGGTTAGGGTTCGGGTTAGGATTAGGATTAGGGTTAGGGTTAGGGTTAGGTTTTAGGGTTAGGGTTAGGTTTAGGGTTAGGGTTAGGGTTTTGGGTTAGGGTTAGGGTTAGGGTTAGGGTTAGGTTTAGGATTCGGGTTCGGGTTAGGGTTAGGGTTCGGGTTAGGGTTCGGTTTAGGGTTCGGGTTAGGGTTCGGGGAAGGGTTCGGGTTAGGGTTCGGGTTAGGGTTAGGGTTAGGGTTAGGGTTCGGGTTCGGGTTAGGGTTAGGGTTCGGGTTAGGGTTAGGGTTCAGGTTAGGGTTCGGGTTCGGTTTAGGGATAGGGTTAGGTTTGGGGTTAGGGTTCGGGTTCGGGGTAGGGTTAGGGTTCGGGTTCGGGTGAGGGTACTGGTTCTGGTTCGGGTTAGGGGTTAGGGTTCGGGTTAGTGTTAGGGTTAGGGTTAGGGTTAGTTTTAGGGTTAGGGTTCGGGTTAGGTTTTGGTTTAGTGTTCGGGTTAGAGTTAGGTTTAGGGTTAGGGTTCGGGTTCGGTGTTAGGGTTAGGTTTAGGGTTCGGGTTAGGGTTCGGTTTAGGGTTAGGATTCGGGTAAGGGGTTAGGGTTCGGGTTCGTGTTAGGGTTAGGGTTAGGGTTAGGGTTAGGGTTAGGGTTAGTGTTAAGGTTAGGGTTCGGGTTAGGGTTAGGGTTCGGTTTAGGGTTAGTGTGAGGGTTAGGGTTAGGGTTAGGGTTAAGGTTAGGGTTCGGGTTAGGGTTCGGGTTAGGGTTCGGGTTAGGGTTAAGGTTCGGGTTAGGGTTAGGGTTAGGGTTAGGGTTAGGGTTAGGGTTCGGGTTAGGGTTAGGGTTATGTTTAGGGTTAGGGTTAGGGTTCGGGGTAGGAATAGGGTTATGTTTTGGGTTCGGGTTCGGGGTAGGGTTAGGGTTTGGGTTCGGGTGAGGGTACGGGTTCTGGTTCGGGTTAGGGGTTAGGGTTCGGGTTAGGGTTAGGGTTAGGGTTAGGGTTAGTTTTAGGGTTAGGGTTTGCGTTAGGGTTTGGGTTAGGGTTAGGGTTAGGGTTCGGGTTAGGGTTAGGGTTAGGCTTCGGGTTAGGTTTTGGGTTAAGTTTAGGGTTAGGGTTCGGGTTAGGGTTCGGGTTCGGGTTAGGGTTCGGATTCAGGTATTGTTAGGGTTAGGGTTCGGGTTAGGTTTCGGGTTAGGGTTAGGGTTAGGGTTAGGGTTCGGGTTAGGGTTCGGGTTAGGGTTAGGGTTAGGGTTAGGGTTAGATTTAGGGTTCCGGTTTGGGTTAGGGTTAGGGTTCGGGTTAGGTTTCGGGTTAGGGTTCAGGTTAGGTTTAGGTTTCGGGTTAGGGTTAGGGTTAGTTTTCGGGTTAGGGTTAGGTTTCGGGTTAGGGTTAGGGTTCGGGTTCGGGTTAGATTTAGGGTTTGGGTTAGGGTTAAGGTTAGGGTTCGGGTTAGGGTTAGGGTTCGGGTTTGGGTTAGGGTTAGGGTTAGGGGTTTGTGTTAGGGTTAGGTTTAGGGTTAGGGTTAGGGTTCGGGTTCGGCTTAGGGTTAGGGTTCGGGTTAGGGTTCGGTTTAGGGTTTGGGTTAGGGTTCGGGTTAGGGTTCGGGTTAGGGTTCAGGTTAGGGTTAGAGTTAGGGTTAGGGTTAGGGTTCGGGTTCGGGTTAGGGTTAGGGTTCGGGGTAGGGTTAGGTTTAGGGTTCAGATTAGGGTACGGGTTCAGTTTAGGGTTAGAGTAAGGGTTCGGTTTAGGGTTAGGGTTAGGGTTAGGGTTAGGATTAGGGTTAGGTTTAGGTTTAGGGTTAGGGTTGGGTTTAGGGTTAGGGTTCGGGTTAGGGTTCGGGTTAGGGTTAGGGTTAGGGTTCGGTTTAGGGTTCCGGTTAGGGTTAGGGTTAGGGTTTGGGTTAGGGTTAGGTTTAGGGTTAGAGTTAGGGTTAGGGTTAGGGTTCGGGTTAGGGCTAGGGTTAGGGTTAGGGTTCGGGTTAGGGTTAGGTTTAGGGTTCGGGTTCGGGTTCGGGTTTGGGTTAGGGTTCGGGTTCGGGTTAGGGTTCAGGTTCGGGTTAGGTTTAGGTTTCGGGTTAGGTTTAGTTTTAGGGTTAAAGTTATGGTTAGGGTTCGGGTTCGGGTTAGGGTTCGGGTTCGTGTATGGGTTCGGGTTCGGGTTAGGTTTAGGGTTTAGTGTTCAGGTTAGGGTTAGGGTTAGGGTTAGGGTTAGATTAGGGTTTGGGTTAGGGTTAGGGGTTAGGGTAGGGTTAGGGTTAGGGTTAGGGTTAGGGTTAGGGTTCGTGTTAGGGTTAGGGTTAGGGTTAGGGTTAGGGTTCGGGTTAGTGTTACGGTTAGGGTTAGGGTTAGGGTTCACGTTAGGGTTAGTGTTATGGTTTGGGTTCGGGTTCGGGGTAGGGTTAGGGTTCGGGTTCGGGTTAGGGTTCGGGTTCGGGTTCGGGTTAGAGGTTAGGGTTCGCGTTATGGTTAGGGTTAGGGTTCGTGTTAGGGTTAGGGTTAGGGTTAGGGTTCGGTTTAGGGTTTGGTTTAGGGTTAAGGTAAGGGTTCGGGTTAGGGTTAGGGTTAGGGTTCGGGTTAGGGTTCGTGTTAGGGTTACGGGTAAGGGTTAGGGTGAGGTTTGGGGTTAGGGTTCGGGTTAGGTTTAGGGTTAGGGTTCGGGTTAGGGTTCGGGTTAAGGTTAGGGTTAGGGTTCGGGTTAGGATTAGGATTAGGGTTAGGGTTAGGGTTAGGTTTTAGGGTTAGGGTTAGGTTTAGGGTTAGGGTTAGGGTTTTGGGTTAGGGTTAGGGTTAGGGTTAGGGTTAGGTTTAGGATTCGGGTTCGGGTTAGGGTTAGGGTTCGGGTTAGGGTTCGGTTTAGGGTTCGGGTTAGGGTTCGGGGAAGGGTTCGGGTTAGGGTTCGGGTTAGGGTTAGGGTTAGGGTTAGGGTTCGGGTTCGGGTTAGGGTTAGGGTTCGGGTTAGGGTTAGGGTTCAGGTTAGGGTTCGGGTTCGGTTTAGGGATAGGGTTAGGTTTGGGGTTAGGGTTCGGGTTAGGGTTAGGGTTAGGGTTCGAGTTAGGTTTCGGGTTAGGGTTAGGATTCGGGTAAGGGGTTAGGGTTCGGGTTCGGGTTCGGGTTAGGGTTAGGGTTAGGGTTAGGGTTCGGGTTAGATTTCGGGTTAGGGTTAGGGTTAGGATTAGGGTTAGGGTTCGGGTTAGTGTTAAGTTTAGGGTTCGGGTTCGGGTTCATGTTTGGGTTAGGGTTCGGGTTCGGGTTAGGGTTCGTGTTCGGTTTAGGGTTCGGGTTCGTTTTAGGGTTAGGGGTTAGTGTTCAGGTTAGGGTTAGGGTTAGGGTTCGGGTTAGGGTTCGGGTTTGGGTTAGGGTTAGCGTTAGGGTTCGGGTTAGGGTTAGGGCTTAGGGTAGGGTTAGGGTTAGGGTTAGGGTTAGGGTTCGGGTTAGGGTTAGGGTTAGGGTTAGGGTTCGGGTTACTGTTAGGGTTACGGTTACGGTTCGCGTTAGGGATAGTGTTATGGTTTGGCTTCAGGTTCGGGGTAGGGTTAGGGATCGGGTTCGGTTTAGGGTTCTGGTTCGGGTTCGGGTTAGATGTTAGGGTTCGGGTTATGGTTAGGGTTAGGGTTAGGGTTGGGGTTAGGGTTCGGTTTAGGGTTTGGGTTAGGCTTAGGGTTCGGGTTAGGGTTCGGGTTAGGTTTAGTGTTAGGGTTCAGGTTAGGTTTAGGTTTCGGGTTAGGGTTAGGGTTAGGTTTCGGGTTACGGTTAGGGTTCGGGTTCGGGTTCGGGTTAGGGTTATGGTTCGGGTTTGGGTTATGGTTCGGGTTTGGGTTAGGGTTAGGGTTCGGGTTAGGGTTAGGGTTCGGGTTCGGGTTAGGGTTAGGGTTTGGGTTAGGGTTAGGTTTAGGGTTAGGGTTCGTGTTAGGGTTCGGGTTAGTTTTAGGGTTAGGGTTTGGTTAGGTTTAGGTTTCGGGTTAGGGTTAGGGTTAAGGTTAAGTTTCGGGTTAGGGTTAGTGTTCGGGTTAGGGTTGGGTTCGGGTTAGGTTTCGGGTTTGGGTTAGGGTTCGGGTTCGGGTTAGGGTTATGGTTCGGGTTTGGGTTAGGGTTAGGGTTCGGGTTAGGGTTAGGGTTCGGGTTCGGGTTAGGGTTAGGGTTTGGGTTAGGGTTAGGGTTAGGGTTAGGGTTCGTGTTAGGGTTCGGGTTAGGGTTCGGGTTAGGGTTAGGGTTAGGGTTGGGTTAGGGTTAGGGCTGGGTTCGGGTTAGGGTTAGGGTTAGGGTTAGCGTTTGGGTTAGGGGTTTGTGTTAGGGTTAGGTTTAGGGTTAGGGTTAGGGTTCGGGTTCGGGTTAGGGTTCGGTTTAGGGTTAGGGCTTAGGGTTAGGGTTAGGTTTAGGGTTAGGTTTCGGGTTCGGGTTAGGCTTAGGGTTCGGGTTAGGGTTCGGTTTAGGTTTAGGGTTAGGGTTCAGGTTAGGTTTAGGTTTCGGGTTAGGGTTAGGGTTAGGGTTCGGGTTACGGTTAGGGTTCGGGTTCGGGTGAGGGTACGGGTTCTGGTTCGGGTTAGGGGTTAGGGTTCGGGTTAGGGTTAGGGTTAGGGTTCGGGTTTGGGTTAGGGTTAGGGTTAGTTTTAGGGTTAGGGTTCGGGTTAGGGTTTGCGTTAGGGTTAGGGTTAGGGTTCGGGTTAGGGTTAGGGTTAGCCTTCGGGTTAGGGTTCGGGTTAGATTTAGGGTAAGGGTTCTTGTTAGGGTTCAGGTTAGGGTTAGGGTTCGGGTTACGGTTAGGTTTAGGGTTAGAGTTAGGTTTAGGGTTAGTGTCGGGTTAGGGTTCGGGTTAGGGATAGGGTTAGGGTTCGGGTTAGGGTTCGGGTTAGGGTTAGGTTTCGGGTTAGG
>JAVLSZ010000068.1:1452500-1542500 GCA_032313775.1 Urocyon cinereoargenteus
GAATAGGGTTATGGTTTGGGTTCGGGTTCGGGGTAGGGTTAGGGTTCGGGTTCGGGTGAGGGTACGGGTTCTGGTTCGGGTTAGGGGTTAGGGTTCGTGTTAGGGTTAGGGTTAGGGTTAGTTTTAGGGTTAGGGTTCGCGTTAGGGTTTGGGTTAGGGTTAGGGTTAGTGTTCGGGTTAGGGTTAGGGTTAGGCTTCGGGTTAGGTTTCGGGTTAAGTTTAGGGTTAGGGTTCGGGTTAGGGTTCGGGTTCGGGTTAGGGTTCGGATTCGGGTATTGTTAGGGTAGGGTTCGGGTTAGGTTTCGGGTTAGGGTTAGGGTTAGGGTTAGGGTTCAGGTTAGGGTTCGGGTTCGGGTTAGGGTTAGGGTTAGGGTTAGATTTAGGGTCCGGTTCGGGTTAGGGTTAGGGTTCGGGTTAGGGTTCGGGTTAGGTTTCGGGTTAGGGTTCAGGTTAGGTTTAGGTTTCGGGTTAGGGTTCGGGTTAGGTTTCGGGTTAGGGTTAGGTTTTGGGTTAGGGTTGGGTTCGGGTTAGGTTTCGGGTTAGGGTTAGGGTTCGGGTTCGGGTTAGGTTTAGGGTTCGTGTTAGGGTTAAGCTTAGGGTTCGGGTTAGGGTTAGGGTTCGGGTTCGGGTTAGGGTTAGGGTTCGTGTTAGGGTTCGGTTTAGGGTTTGGGTTAGGGTTCGGGTTAGGGTTCGGGTTAGGGTTAGGGTTAGGTTTAGGGTTAGGGTTCGGGTTTGGGTTAGGGTTAGGGTTCGGGTTAGGGTTATGTTTAGGGTTCAGATTAGAGTACGGGTTTGGTTTAGTGTTAGGGTAAGGGTTCGGTTTAGGGTTAGGTTTAGGGTTAGGGTTAGGGTTAGGTTTACGGTAAGGGTTGGGTTTAGGGTTAGGGTTTGGGTTAGGGTTCGGGTTAGGGTTCGGGTTAGGGTTCGGTTTAGGGTTCGGGTTAGGGTTAGGGTTAGGATTCGGGTTAGGGTTAAGTTTAGGGTTAGAGTTAGGGTCACGTTTAGGGTTCGGTTTAGGGTTAGGGTTAGGGTTAGTGTTAGGGTTAGGTTTAGGGTTCGGGTTCGGGTTCGGGTTTGGGTTAGGGTTCGGTTTCGGGTTAGGGTTCCGGTTCGGTTTAGGGTTCGGGTTCGGGTTAGGGTTAGGGGTTAGTGTTCAGGTTAGGGTTAGGGTTAGGGTTCGGGTTAGGGTTAGGGTTAGGGTTAGGGTTAGGGTTAGGGTTCGGGTTAGGGTTTCGTTTAGGGTTAGGGTTAGGGTTCGGGTTAGGGTTAGGGTTAGTGTTAGTGTTAGGGTTAGGGTTAGGGTTAGGGTTAGGGTTCGGGTTAGGGTTCGGGTTAGGGTTCGGGTTTGGGTTAGGGTTCGGGTTAGGGTTTCGTTTAGGGTTAGGGTTAGGGTTCGGGTTAGGGTTAGGGTTAGGTTTAGGGTTCGGGTTAGGGTTCGGGTTAGGGTTAGGGTTAGTGTTAGTGTTCGGGTTACGGTTAGGTGTTAGGGTAGGGTTAGGGTTAGGATTAGGGTTCGGGTTCTGGTTAGGGTTAGGTTTAGGGTTCGGGTTAGGGTTAGTGTTAGGGTTAGGGTTCGTGTTAGGGTTCTGGTTAGGGTTAGGATTCGGGTTACGGTTAGGTTTAGGGTTAGAGTTAGGTTTAGGGTTAGGGTCGGGTTAGGGTTCGGGTTAGGGATAGGGTTAGGGTTCGGGTTAGGTTTCGGGTTAGGGTTAGGTTTCGGGTTAGGGTTAGGGTTAGGGTTAGGCTTCGGGTTAGGGTTCGGGTTAGGGTTAGGTTTAGGTTTCGGTTTAGGGTTAGGTTTAGGGTTAGAGTTAGGGTTAAGGTTAGGGTTCGGGTTAGGGTTAGGGAAAGGGTTAGGGTTCGGGTTAGGGTTAGGTTTAGGGTTCGGGCTGGTTCGGGTTTGGGTTAGGGTTCGGGTTCGGGTTAGGGTTCGTGTTCGGGTTAGGGTTCGTGTTCGGGTTAGGGTTAGGGGTTAGTGTTCAGGTTAGGGTTAGGGTTACGGTTCGGGTTAGGGTTCGGTTTAGGGTTAGGTTTAGGGTTTGGTTTAGGGTTAGGGTTAGGGTTAGGGTTACATTAGGGTTCGGGTTTGGGTTAGGGGTTAGGGTAGGGTTAGGGTTAGGGTTAGGGTTAGGGTTCGGGTTCGGGTTAGGGTTAGGGTTAGGGAAGGGTTAGGGTTAGGGTTCGGGTTACGGTTAGGGTTAGGGTTAGGGTTCGGGTTAGGGTTAGGGTTAGGGTTCGGGTTAGGGTTAGGGTTCAGGTTAGGGGTCGGGTTAGGTTTAGGTTTAGGGTTAGAGTTCGGTTTCGGGTTAGGGTTAGGTTTTGGGTTCGGGTAGGGTTCGGTTTAGGGTTAGGGTTAGGGTTAGGGTTAGGGTTCGGGTTAGGGTTAGGGTTCGGGTTAGGGTTAGGGTTCGGTTTCGGGTTAGGGTTCGGGTTAGGGTTCGGGTTAGAGTTAGGTTTAGGGTTAGGGTTCGGGTTCGGTGTTAGGGTTAGGTTTAGGGTTCGGGTTAGGGTTCGGGTTAGGGTTAGGATTCGGGTAAGGGGTTAGGGTTCGGGTTCGGGTTAGGGTTAGGGTTAGTGTTAGGGTTAGGGTTAGTGTTAGGGTTAGGGTTCGGTTTAGGGTTAGGGTTCGGTTGAGGGTTAGTGTTAGGGTTAGGGTTAGGGTTAGGGTTAAGGTTAGGGTTCGGGTTAGGGTTCGGGTTAGGGTTCGGGTTAGGGTTAAGGTTCAGGTTAGGGTTAGGGTTAGGGTTAGGGTTAGGGTTAGGTTTAGGGTTCGGGTTAGGGTTAGGGTTAGGTTTAGGGTTAGGGTTAGGGTTCGGGTTAGGAATAGGGTTATGGTTTGGGTTCGGGTTCGGGGTAGGGTTAGGGTTCGGGTTCGGGTGAGGGTACGGGTTCTGGTTCGGGTTAGGGGTTAGGGTTCGTGTTAGGGTTAGGGTTAGGGTTAGTTTTAGGGTTAGGGTTCGCGTTAGGGTTTGGGTTAGGGTTAGGGTTAGTGTTCGGGTTAGGGTTAGGGTTAGGCTTCGGGTTAGGTTTCGGGTTAAGTTTAGGGTTAGGGTTCGGGTTAGGGTTCGGGTTCGGGTTAGGGTTCGGATTCGGGTATTGTTAGGGTAGGGTTCGGGTTAGGTTTCGGGTTAGGGTTAGGGTTAGGGTTAGGGTTCAGGTTAGGGTTCGGGTTCGGGTTAGGGTTAGGGTTAGGGTTAGATTTAGGGTCCGGTTCGGGTTAGGGTTAGGGTTCGGGTTAGGGTTCGGGTTAGGTTTCGGGTTAGGGTTCAGGTTAGGTTTAGGTTTCGGGTTAGGGTTCGGGTTAGGTTTCGGGTTAGGGTTAGGTTTTGGGTTAGGGTTGGGTTCGGGTTAGGTTTCGGGTTAGGGTTAGGGTTCGGGTTCGGGTTAGGTTTAGGGTTCGTGTTAGGGTTAAGCTTAGGGTTCGGGTTAGGGTTAGGGTTCGGGTTTGGGTTAGGGTTAGGTTTAGGGGTTTGTGTTAGGGTTAGGTTTAGGGTAGGGTTAGGGTTCGGGTTCGGCTTAGGGTTAGGGTTCGGGTTAGGGTTCGGTTTAGGGTTTGGGTTAGGGTTCGGGTTAGGGTTCGGGTTAGGGTTCAGGTTAGGGTTAGAGTTAGGGTTAGGGGTTAGTGTTCAGGTTAGGGTTAGGGTTAGGGTTCGGGTTCGGGTTAGGGTTAGGGTTCGGGTTAGGGTTAGGTTTAGGGTTCGGGTTCGGGTTCGGGTTTGGGTTTGGGTTCGGGTTCGGGTTAGGGTTCGGGTTCGGGTTAGGGTTCGGTTTCGGGTTAGGGTTAGGGGTTAGTGTTCAGGTTAGGGTTAGGGTTAGGGTTCGGGTTAGGGTTAGGGTTAGGGTTCGGGTTAGGGTTAGGGTTAGAGTTAGAGTTAGGGTTCGGGTTACGGTTAGGGTTTAGGGTAGGGTTAGGGTTAGGGTTAGGGTTAGGGTTAGGGTTCGGGTTAGGTTTAGAGTTAGGTTTCGGGTTAGGTTTAGGGTTTGGGTTAGGGTTCGCGTTAGGGTTCAGGTTAGGGTTAGGGTTCGGGTTACGATTAGGTTTAGGGTTAGAATTAGGTTTAGAGTTAGGGTCGGGTTAGGGTTCGGGTTAGGGATAGGGTTAGGGTTCGAGTTAGGGTTCGGGTTAGGGTTAGGATTCGGGTAAGGGGTTAGGGTTCGGGTTCGGGTTCGGGTTAGGGTTAGGGTTAGGGTTAGGGTTACGGTTCGGTTTAGGTTTCGGGTTAGGGTTAGGGTTAGGATTAGGGTTAGGGTTCGGGTTAGTGTTAAGTTTAGGGTTCGGGTTCGGGTTCGTGTTTGGGTTAGGGTTCGGGTTCGGGTTAGGGTTCGTGTTTGGTTTAGGGTTCGGGTTCGTTTTAGGGTTAGGGGTTAGTGTTCAGGTTAGGGTTAGGGTTAGGGTTCGGGTTAGGGTTCGGGTTTGGGTTAGGGTTAGGGTTAGTGTTCGGGTTAGGGTTAGGGCTTAGAGTAGGGTTAGGGTTAGGGTTAGGGTTAGGGTTCGGGTTAGGGTTAGGGTTAGGGTTAGGGTTCGGGTTACGGTTAGGGTTACAGTTACGGTTCGCGTTAGGGATAGAGTTATGGTTTGGCTTCAGGTTCGGGGTAGAGTTAGGGATCGGGTTCGGGTTAGGTTTCTGGTTCGGGTTTGGGTTAGATGTTAGGGTTCGGGTTATGGTTAGGGTTAGGGTTCGGGTTAGGGTTAGGGTTAGGGTTGGGGTTAGGGTTCGGTTTATGGTTTGGGTTAGGGTTAGGGTTAGGGTTCGGGTAATGGTTAGGGTTAGTGTTCGGGTTAGGTTTCGGGTTAGGGTTAGGGGTTAGGGTTAGGGTTAGGTTTAGGGTTAGGTTTCGGGTTCGGGTTAGGGTTAGGATTCGGGTTAGGATTAGGTTTTGGGATAGGGTTAGGGTTCGGGTTAGGGTTAGGGTTAGGGTTAGGGTTAGGGTTAGGTTTTAGGGTTAGGGTTAGGGTTAGGGTTCGGGTTAGGGTTAGGGTTAGGTTTAGGGTTAGGGTTAGGGTTCGGGTTAGGAATAGGGTTATGGTATGGGTTCGGGTTCGGGGTAGGGTTAGGGTTCGGTTTCGGGTGAGGGGTTAGGGTTCGGGTTCGGGTTCGGGTTAGGGTTAGGGTTAGGGTTAGGGTTCGGGTTAGGTTTCGGGTTAGAGTTAGGTTTAGGGTTAGGGTTCGGGTTCGGTGTTAGGGTTAGGTTTAGGGTTCGGGTTAGGGTTCGGTTTAGGGTTAGGATTCGGGTAAGGGGTTAGGGTTCGGGTTCGTGTTAGGGTTAGGGTTAGGGTTAGGGTTAGGGTTAGGGTTAGTGTTAAGGTTAGGGTTCGGGTTAGGGTTAGGGTTCGGTTTAGGGTTAGTGTGAGGGTTAGGGTTAGGGTTAGGGTTAAGGTTAGGGTTCGGGTTAGGGTTCGGGTTAGGGTTCGGGTTAGGGTTAAGGTTCGGGTTAGGGTTAGGGTTAGGGTTAGGGTTAGGGTTAGGGTTCGGGTTAGGGTTAGGGTTATGTTTAGGGTTAGGGTTAGGGTTCGGGGTAGGAATAGGGTTATGTTTTGGGTTCGGGTTCGGGGTAGGGTTAGGGTTTGGGTTCGGGTGAGGGTACGGGTTCTGGTTCGGGTTAGGGGTTAGGGTTCGGGTTAGGGTTAGGGTTAGGGTTAGGGTTAGTTTTAGGGTTAGGGTTTGCGTTAGGGTTTGGGTTAGGGTTAGGGTTAGGGTTCGGGTTAGGGTTAGGGTTAGGCTTCGGGTTAGGTTTTGGGTTAAGTTTAGGGTTAGGGTTCGGGTTAGGGTTCGGGTTCGGGTTAGGGTTCGGATTCGGGTATTGTTAGGGTTAGGGTTCGGGTTAGGTTTCGGGTTAGGGTTAGGGTTAGGGTTAGGGTTCGGGTTAGGGTTCGGGTTAGGGTTAGGGTTAGGGTTAGGGTTAGATTTAGGGTTCCGGTTTGGGTTAGGGTTAGGGTTCGGGTTAGGTTTCGGGTTAGGGTTCAGGTTAGGTTTAGGTTTCGGGTTAGGGTTAGGGTTAGGTTTCGGGTTAGGGTTAGGTTTCGGGTTAGGGTTAGGGTTCGGGTTCGGGTTAGATTTAGGGTTCGGGTTAGGGTTAAGGTTAGGGTTCGGGTTAGGGTTAGGGTTCGGGTTTGGGTTAGGGTTAGGGTTAGGGGTTTGTGTTAGGGTTAGGTTTAGGGTTAGGGTTAGGGTTCGGGTTCGGCTTAGGGTTAGGGTTCGGGTTAGGGTTCGGTTTAGGGTTTGGGTTAGGGTTCGGGTTAGGGTTCGGGTTAGGGTTCAGGTTAGGGTTAGAGTTAGGGTTAGGGTTAGGGTTCGGGTTCGGGTTAGGGTTAGGGTTCGGGGTAGGGTTAGGTTTAGGGTTCAGATTAGGGTACGGGTTCAGTTTAGGGTTAGAGTAAGGGTTCGGTTTAGGGTTAGGGTTAGGGTTAGGGTTAGGATTAGGGTTAGGGTTAGGTTTAGGGTTAGGGTTGGGTTTAGGGTTAGGGTTCGGGTTAGGGTTCGGGTTAGGGTTAGGGTTAGGGTTCGGTTTAGGGTTCCGGTTAGGGTTAGGGTTAGGGTTTGGGTTAGGGTTAGGTTTAGGGTTAGAGTTAGGGTTAGGGTTAGGGTTCGGGTTAGGGCTAGGGTTAGGGTTAGGGTTCGGGTTAGGGTTAGGTTTAGGGTTCGGGTTCGGGTTCGGGTTTGGGTTAGGGTTCGGGTTCGGGTTAGGGTTCAGGTTCGGGTTAGGTTTAGGTTTCGGGTTAGGTTTAGTTTTAGGGTTAAAGTTAGGGTTAGGGTTCGGGTTCGGGTTAGGGTTCGGGTTCGGGTATGGGTTCGGGTTCGGGTTAGGTTTAGGGTTTAGTGTTCAGGTTAGGGTTAGGGTTAGGGTTAGGGTTAGATTAGGGTTTGGGTTAGGGTTAGGGGTTAGGGTAGGGTTAGGGTTAGGGTTAGGGTTAGGGTTCGTGTTAGGGTTAGGGTTAGGGTTAGGGTTAGGGTTCGGGTTAGTGTTACGGTTAGGGTTAGGGTTAGGGTTCACGTTAGGGTTAGTGTTATGGTTTGGGTTCGGGTTCGGGGTAGGGTTAGGGTTCGGGTTCGGGTTAGGGTTCGGGTTCGGGTTCGGGTTAGAGGTTAGGGTTCGCGTTATGGTTAGGGTTAGGGTTCGGGTTAGGGTTAGGGTTAGGGTTAGGGTTCGGTTTAGGGTTTGGTTTAGGGTTAAGGTAAGGGTTCGGGTTAGGGTTAGGGTTAGGGTTCGGGTTAGGGTTCGTGTTAGGGTTACGGGTAAGGGTTAGGGTGAGGTTTGGGGTTAGGGTTCGGGTTAGGTTTAGGGTTAGGGTTCGGGTTAGGGTTCGGGTTAAGGTTAGGGTTAGGGTTCGGGTTAGGATTAGGATTAGGGTTAGGGTTAGGGTTAGGTTTTAGGGTTAGGGTTAGGTTTAGGGTTAGGGTTAGGGTTTTGGGTTAGGGTTAGGGTTAGGGTTAGGGTTAGGTTTAGGATTCGGGTTCGGGTTAGGGTTAGGGTTCGGGTTAGGGTTCGGTTTAGGGTTCGGGTTAGGGTTCGGGGAAGGGTTCGGGTTAGGGTTCGGGTTAGGGTTAGGGTTAGGGTTAGGGTTCGGGTTCGGGTTAGGGTTAGGGTTCGGGTTAGGGTTAGGGTTCAGGTTAGGGTTCGGGTTCGGTTTAGGGATAGGGTTAGGTTTGGGGTTAGGGTTCGGGTTAGGGTTAGGGTTAGGGTTCGAGTTAGGTTTCGGGTTAGGGTTAGGATTCGGGTAAGGGTTTAGGGTTCGGGTTCGGGTTCGGGTTAGGGTTAGGGTTAGGGTTAGGGTTCGGGTTAGATTTCGGGTTAGGGTTAGGGTTAGGATTAGGGTTAGGGTTCGGGTTAGTGTTAAGTTTAGGGTTCGGGTTCGGGTTCATGTTTGGGTTAGGGTTCGGGTTCGGGTTAGGGTTCGTGTTCGGTTTAGGGTTCGGGTTCGTTTTAGGGTTAGGGGTTAGTGTTCAGGTTAGGGTTAGGGTTAGGGTTCGGGTTAGGGTTCGGGTTTGGGTTAGGGTTAGCGTTAGGGTTCGGGTTAGGGTTAGGGCTTAGGGTAGGGTTAGGGTTAGGGTTAGGGTTAGGGTTCGGGTTAGGGTTAGGGTTAGGGTTAGGGTTCGGGTTACTGTTAGGGTTACGGTTACGGTTCGCGTTAGGGATAGTGTTATGGTTTGGCTTCAGGTTCGGGGTAGGGTTAGGGATCGGGTTCGGTTTAGGGTTCTGGTTCGGGTTCGGGTTAGATGTTAGGGTTCGGGTTATGGTTAGGGTTAGGGTTAGGGTTGGGGTTAGGGTTCGGTTTAGGGTTTGGGTTAGGCTTAGGGTTCGGGTTAGGGTTCGGGTTAGGTTTAGGGTTAGGGTTCAGGTTAGGTTTAGGTTTCGGGTTAGGGTTAGGGTTAGGTTTCGGGTTACGGTTAGGGTTCGGGTTCGGGTTCGGGTTAGGGTTATGGTTCGGGTTTGGGTTATGGTTCGGGTTTGGGTTAGGGTTAGGGTTCGGGTTAGGGTTAGGGTTCGGGTTCGGGTTAGGGTTAGGGTTTGGGTTAGGGTTAGGGTTAGGGTTAGGGTTCGTGTTAGGGTTCGGGTTAGTTTTAGGGTTAGGGTTTGGTTAGGTTTAGGTTTCGGGTTAGGGTTAGGGTTAAGGTTAAGTTTCGGGTTAGGGTTAGTGTTCGGGTTAGGGTTGGGTTCGGGTTATGTTTCGGGTTTGGGTTAGGGTTCGGGTTCGGGTTAGGGTTATGGTTCGGGTTTGGGTTAGGGTTAGGGTTCGGGTTAGGGTTAGGGTTCGGGTTCGGGTTAGGGTTAGGGTTTGGGTTAGGGTTAGGGTTAGGGTTAGGGTTCGTGTTAGGGTTCGGGTTAGGGTTCGGGTTAGGGTTAGGGTTAGAGTTGGGTTAGGGTTAGGGCTGGGTTCGGGTTAGGGTTAGGGTTAGGGTTAGCGTTTGGGTTAGGGGTTTGTGTTAGGGTTAGGTTTAGGGTTAGGGTTAGGGTTCGGGTTCGGGTTAGGGTTCGGTTTAGGGTTAGGGCTTAGGGTTAGGGTTAGGTTTAGGGTTAGGTTTCGGGTTCGGGTTAGGCTTAGGGTTCGGGTTAGGGTTCGGTTTAGGTTTAGGGTTAGGGTTCAGGTTAGGTTTAGGTTTCGGGTTAGGGTTAGGGTTAGGGTTCGGGTTACGGTTAGGGTTCGGGTTCGGGTGAGGGTACGGGTTCTGGTTCGGGTTAGGGGTTAGGGTTCGGGTTAGGGTTAGGGTTAGGGTTCGGGTTTGGGTTAGGGTTAGGGTTAGTTTTAGGGTTAGGGTTCGGGTTAGGGTTTGGGTTAGGGTTAGGGTTAGGGTTCGGGTTAGGGTTAGGGTTAGCCTTCGGGTTAGGGTTCGGGTTAGATTTAGGGTAAGGGTTCTTGTTAGGGTTCAGGTTAGGGTTAGGGTTCGGGTTACGGTTAGGTTTAGGGTTAGAGTTAGGTTTACGGTTAGTGTCGGGTTAGGGTTCGGGTTAGGGATAGGGTTAGGGTTCGGGTTAGGGTTCGGGTTAGGGTTAGGTTTCGGGTTAGGGTTAGGGTTAGGGTTAGGGTTCGGGTTAGGGTTCGGGTTAGGGTTCCGGTTAGGGTTAGGGTTAGGGTTCGGGTTAGGGTTACGTTTAGGTTTAGAGTTAGGGTTAGGGTTCGGGGTAGGGTTAGGGTTAGGGTTCAGGTTAGGGTTCGGGTTAGGGTTAGGTTTAGGGTTCGGGTTCGGGTTCGGGTTTGGGTTAGGGTTCGGGTTCGGGTTAGGGTTCATGTTCGGGTTAGGGTTCGGGTTCGGGTTAGGGTTAGGGGTTAGTGTTCAGGTTAGGGTTAGGGTTACGGTTCGGGTTAGGGTTCGGGTTAGGGTTAGGTTTAGGGTTTGGTTTAGGGTTAGGGTTAGGGTTAGGGTTAGATTAGGTTTCGGGTTAGGGTTAGGGGTTAGGGTAGAGGTAGGGTTAGGGTTAGGGTTAGGGTTCGGGTTAGGGTTAGTGTTTGGTTGGGTTAGGGTTAGGGTTCGGTTTACGGTTAGGTTTAGGGTTAGGGTTCGCGTTAGGGTTAGTGTTATGGTTTGGGTTCGGGTTCGGTGTAGGGTTAGGGTTCGGGTTCGGGTTAGGGTTCGGGTTCGGGTTCGGGATAGAGGTTAGGGTTCGGGTTATGGTTAGGGTTAGGGTTCGGATTAGGGTTAGGGTTAGGGTTAGGGTTAGGGTTCGGGTTAGGGTTTGGTTTAGGGTAAGGGTTATGTTTCGGGTTAGGGTTAGGGTTAGGGTTCGGGTAAGGGTTCGGGTTAGGGTTAGGGTTAAGGGTTAGGGTTAGGTTTAGGGTTAGGGTTCGGGTTAGGTTTAGGGTTAGGTTTCGGGTTAGGGTTCGGTTTAGGGTTAGGGTTAGGGTTCGGGTTAGGAATAGGGTTAGGGTTAGGGTTAGGATTTAGGGTTAGGGTTAGTGTTAGGGTTAGGGTTAGGGTTAGGGGTTTGGGTTAGGGTTAGGGTTAGGGTTAGGGTTAGGGTTCGGGTTCGAGTTAGGGTTAGGGTTTGGGTTAGGGTTCGGGTTAGGGTTCGGGTTAGGGTTCGGGGAAGGGTTCGGGTTAGGGTTCGGGTTAGGGTTAGGGTTAGGGTTAGGGTTCGGGTTCGGGTTTGTGTTAGGGTTTGGGTTCGGGTTAGGGTTAGGGTTCAGTTTAGGGTTCGGGTTCGGGTTAGGGATAGGGTTAGGGTTAGGTTTAGGGTTCGTGTTAGGGTTAGGGTTAGGGATCGATTTAGGGTTCGGGTTAGGGTTAGGATTCGGGTAAGGGGTTAGTGTTCGGGTTCGGTTACGGGTTAGGGTAAGGGTTAGGTTTAGGGTTCGGTTTTGGGTTCGGGTTAGGGTTAGGGTTAGTGTTAGGGTTAGGGTTCGGGTTAGGGTTAGGTTTAGGGTTCGGGTTCGGGTTCGTGTTTGGGTTAGGGTTCGGGTTCGGTTTAGGGTTCGTGTTCGGGTTAGGGTTCGGGTTCGGTTTAGGGTTAGGGGTTAGTGTTCAGGTTAGGGTTAGGGTTAGGGTTCTGGTTAGGGTTCGGGTTTGGGTTAGGGTTAGGGTTAGGGTTCGGGATAGGGTTAGGGCTTAGGGTAGGGTTAGGGTTAGTGTTAGGGTTAGGGTTCGGTTAGGGTTATGGTTAGGGTTAGGGTTCGGGTTACGGTTAGGGTTACGGTTAGGGTTCGCGTTAGGGTTAGTGTTATGGTTTGGGTTCAGGTTCGGGATAGGGTTAGGGATCGGGTTCGGGTTAGGGTTCTGGTTCGGGTTCGGGTTAGATGTTAGGGTTCGGGTTATGGTTAGGGTTAGGGATAGGGTTAGGGTTAGGGCTAGGGTTAGGGTTAGGGTTCGGGTTAGGGTTTGGGTTAGGGTTAGGTTTAGGGTTCGGGTTAGGGTTAGGGATAGGGTTCGGGTTAGGGTTCGGGTTAGGGTTAGGGGTTAGGTTTAGGGTTAGGTTTAGGGTAGGTTTCGGGTTCGGGTTAGGGTTCGGGTTCGGGTTAGGGTTCGGGTTAGTTTTAGGGTTCGGGTTCAGGTTAGGTTTAAGTTTCGGGTTAGGGTTAGGGTTATGGTTAGGGTTCGGGTTAGGGTTAGGGTTCGGGTTAGGGTTGGGTTCGGGTTCGGGTTAGGGTTAGGGTTCGGGTTTGGGTTAGGGTTAGGGTTCGGGTTAGGGATAGGGTTCGGGTTCGGTTTAGGGTTCGGGTTCGGGTTAGGGTTCGGGTTAGGGTTAGGGTTCGTGTTAGGGTTCGGGTTAGGGGTCGGGTTAGGGTTAGGGTTAGGGTTGGGTTAGGGTTAGGGTTAGGGTTCGGTTTAGGTTTAGGTTTCGGGTTAGGGTTACGGTTAGGGTTAGGGTTAGGGTTCGGGTTACGGTTAGGGTTAGGGTTAGGATTCGCGTTAGTGTTAGTGTTATGGTTTGGGTTCGGGTTCGGGGTAGGGTTAGGGTTCGGGAACGGGTTAGGGTTCGGGTTCCGGTTAGAGGTTAGTGTTCGGGTTAGGGTTAGGGTTAGGGTTCGGATTAGGGTTAGGGTTAGAGTTAGGGTTAGGGTTAGGGTTAGGGTTCGGGTTAGGGTTAGGGTTAGGGTTCGGGTTAGGGTTCGGGTTAGGGTTAGGGTTAGTGTTCGGGTTAGGGTTCGGTTTAGGGTTTGGGTTAGGGTTCGGGTTAGGGTTAGGGTTAGGGTTAGGTTTAGGGTTAGGGTTCGGGTTAGGTTTAGGGTTAGGTTTCTGGTGAGGTTTCGGGTTAGGTTTAGTGTTAGGGTTCGGGTTAGGGTTAGGGTTAGTGTTAGCTTTAGGGTTAGGGTTAGGTTTTAGGGTTAGGGTTAGGGGTTTGTGTTAGGGTTAGGGTTAGGGTTAGGGTTCGGGTTCGGGTTAGGGTTAGGGTTCGGGTTAGGGTTCGGTTTAGGGTTTGGGTTAGGGTTCGGGTTAGGGTTCGGGTTAGGGTTAGGGTTAGGTTTAGGGTTAGGGTTCGGGTTTGGGTTAGGGTTAGGGTTCGGGTTAGGGTTATGTTTAGGGTTCAGATTAGAGTACGGGTTTGGTTTAGTGTTAGGGTAAGGGTTCGGTTTAGGGTTAGGTTTAGGGTTAGGGTTAGGGTTAGGTTTACGGTAAGGGTTGGGTTTAGGGTTAGGGTTTGGGTTAGGGTTCGGGTTAGGGTTCGGGTTAGGGTTCGGTTTAGGGTTCGGGTTAGGGTTAGGGTTAGGATTCGGGTTAGGGTTAAGTTTAGGGTTAGAGTTAGGGTCACGTTTAGGGTTCGGTTTAGGGTTAGGGTTAGGGTTAGTGTTAGGGTTAGGTTTAGGGTTCGGGTTCGGGTTCGGGTTTGGGTTAGGGTTCGGTTTCGGGTTAGGGTTCCGGTTCGGTTTAGGGTTCGGGTTCGGGTTAGGGTTAGGGGTTAGTGTTCAGGTTAGGGTTAGGGTTAGGGTTCGGGTTAGGGTTAGGGTTAGGGTTAGGGTTAGGGTTAGGGTTCGGGTTAGGTTTTCGTTTAGGGTTAGGGTTAGGGTTCGGGTTAGGGTTAGGGTTAGTGTTAGTGCTAGGGTTAGGGTTAGGGTTAGGGTTAGGGTTCGGGTTAGGGTTCGGGTTAGGGTTCGGGTTTGGGTTAGGGTTCGGGTTAGGGTTTCGTTTAGGGTTAGGGTTAGGGTTCGGGTTAGGGTTAGGGTTAGGTTTAGGGTTCGGGTTAGGGTTCGGGTTAGGGTTAGGGTTAGTGTTAGTGTTCGGGTTACGGTTAGGTGTTAGGGTAGGGTTAGGGTTAGGATTAGGGTTCGGGTTCTGGTTAGGGTTAGGTTTAGGGTTCGGGTTAGGGTTAGTGTTAGGGTTAGGGTTCGTGTAGGGTTCTGGTTAGGGTTAGGATTCGGGTTACGGTTAGGTTTAGGGTTAGAGTTAGGTTTAGGGTTAGGGTCGGGTTAGGGTTCGGGTTAGGGATAGGGTTAGGGTTCGGGTTAGGTTTCGGGTTAGGGTTAGGTTTCGGGTTAGGGTTAGGGTTAGGGTTAGGCTTCGGGTTAGGGTTCGGGTTAGGGTTAGGTTTAGGTTTCGGTTTAGGGTTAGGTTTAGGGTTAGAGTTAGGGTTAAGGTTAGGGTTCGGGTTAGGGTTAGGGTAAGGGTTAGGGTTCGGGTTAGGGTTAGGTTTAGGGTTCGGGCTGGTTCGGGTTTGGGTTAGGGTTCGGGTTCGGGTTAGGGTTCGTGTTCGGGTTAGGGTTCGTGTTCGGGTTAGGGTTAGGGGTTAGTGTTCAGGTTAGGGTTAGGGTTACGGTTCGGGTTAGGGTTCGGTTTAGGGTTAGGTTTAGGGTTTGGTTTAGGGTTAGGGTTAGGGTTAGGGTTACATTAGTGTTCGGGTTTGGGTTAGGGGTTAGGGTAGGGTTAGGGTTAGGGTTAGGGTTAGGGTTCGGGTTCGGGTTAGGGTTAGGGTTAGGGAAGGGTTAGGGTTAGGGTTCGGTTTACGGTTAGGGTTAGGGTTAGGGTTCGGGTTAGGGTTAGGGTTAGGGTTAGGGTTCGGGTTAGGGTTAGGGTTCAGGTTAGGGGTCGGGTTAGGTTTAGGTTTAGGGTTAGAGTTCGGTTTCGGGTTAGGGTTAGGTTTTGGGTTCGGGTAGGGTTCGGTTTAGGGTTAGGGTTAGGGTTAGGGTTAGGGTTCGGGTTAGGGTTAGGGTTCGGGTTAGGGTTAGGGTTCGGTTTCGGGTTAGGGTTCGGGTTAGGGTTCGGGTTAGAGTTAGGTTTAGGGTTAGGGTTCGGGTTCGGTGTTAGGGTTAGGTTTAGGGTTCGGGTTAGGGTTCGGGTTAGGGTTAGGATTCGGGTAAGGGGTTAGGGTTCGGGTTCGGGTTAGGGTTAGGGTTAGTGTTAGGGTTAGGGTTAGTGTTAGGGTTAGGGTTCGGGTTAGGGTTAGGGTTCGGTTGAGGGTTAGTGTTAGGGTTAGGGTTAGGGTTAGGGTTAAGGTTAGGGTTCGGGTTAGGGTTCGGGTTAGGGTTCGGGTTAGGGTTAAGGTTCAGGTTAGGGTTAGGGTTAGGGTTAGGGTTAGGGTTAGGTTTAGGGTTCGGGTTAGGGTTAGGGTTAGGTTTAGGGTTAGGGTTAGGGTTCGGGTTAGGAATAGGGTTATGGTTTGGGTTCGGGTTCGGGGTAGGGTTAGGGTTCGGGTTCGGGTGAGGGTACGGGTTCTGGTTCGGGTTAGGGGTTAGGGTTCGTGTTAGGGTTAGGGTTAGGGTTAGATTTAGGGTTAGGGTTCGCGTTAGGGTTTGGGTTAGGGTTAGGGTTAGTGTTCGGGTTAGGGTTAGGGTTAGGCTTCGGGTTAGGTTTCGGGTTAAGTTTAGGGTTAGGGTTCGGGTTAGGGTTCGGGTTCGGGTTAGGGTTCGGATTCGGGTATTGTTAGGGTAGGGTTCGGGTTAGGTTTCGGGTTAGGGTTAGGGTTAGGGTTAGGGTTCAGGTTAGGGTTCGGGTTCGGGTTAGGGTTAGGGTTAGGGTTAGATTTAGGGTCCGGTTCGGGTTAGGGTTAGGGTTCGGGTTAGGGTTCGGGTTAGGTTTTGGGTTAGGGTTCAGGTTAGGTTTAGGTTTCGGGTTAGGGTTCGGGTTAGGTTTCGGGTTAGGGTTAGGTTTTGGGTTAGGGTTGGGTTCGGGTTAGGTTTCGGGTTAGGGTTAGGGTTCGGGTTCGGGTTAGGTTTAGGGTTCGTGTTAGGGTTAAGCTTAGGGTTCGGGTTAGGGTTAGGGTTCGGGTTTGGGTTAGGGTTAGGTTTAGGGGTTTGTGTTAGGGTTAGGTTTAGGGTAGGGTTAGGGTTCGGGTTCGGCTTAGGGTTAGGGTTCGGGTTAGGGTTCGGTTTAGGGTTTGGGTTAGGGTTCGGGTTAGGGTTCGGGTTAGGGTTCAGGTTAGGGTTAGAGTTAGGGTTAGGGGTTAGTGTTCAGGTTAGGGTTAGGGTTAGGGTTCGGGTTCGGGTTAGGGTTAGGGTTCGGGTTAGGGTTAGGTTTAGGGTTCGGGTTCGGGTTCGGGTTTGGGTTTGGGTTCGGGTTCGGGTTAGGGTTCGGGTTCGGGTTAGGGTTCGGGTTCGGGTTAGGGTTAGGGGTTAGTGTTCAGGTTAGGGTTAGGGTTAGGGTTCGGGTTAGGGTTAGGGTTAGGGTTCGGGTTAGGGTTAGGGTTAGAGTTAGAGTTAGTGTTCGGGTTACGGTTAGGGTTTAGGGTAGGGTTAGGGTTAGGGTTAGGGTTAGGGTTAGGGTTCGGGTTAGGGTTAGAGTTAGGTTTCGGGTTAGGTTTAGGGTTTGGGTTAGGGTTCGCGTTAGGGTTCAGGTTAGGGTTAGGGTTCGGGTTATGATTAGGTTTAGGGTTAGAATTAGGTTTAGGGTTAGGTTCGGGTTAGGGTTCGGGTTAGGGATAGGGTTAGGGTTCGAGTTAGGGTTCGGGTTAGGGTTAGGATTCGGGTAAGGGGTTAGGGTTCGGGTTCGGGTTCGGGTTAGGGTTAGGGTTAGGGTTAGGGTTCGGTTTAGGTTTCGGGTTAGGGTTAGGGTTAGGATTAGGGTTAGGGTTCGGGTTAGTGTTAAGTTTAGGGTTCGGGTTCGGGTTCGTGTTTGGGTTAGGGTTCGGGTTCGGGTTAGGGTTCGTGTTTGGTTTAGGGTTCGGGTTCGTTTTAGGGTTAGGGGTTAGTGTTCAGGTTAGGGTTAGGGTTAGGGTTCGGGTTAGGGTTCGGGTTTGGGTTAGGGTTAGGGTTAGTGTTCGGGTTAGGGTTAGGGCTTAGAGTAGGGTTAGGGTTAGGGTTAGGGTTAGGGTTCGGGTTAGGGTTAGGGTTAGGGTTAGGGTTCGGGTTACGGTTAGGGTTACAGTTACGGTTCGCGTTAGGGATAGAGTTATGGTTTGGCTTCAGGTTCGGGGTAGAGTTAGGGATCGGGTTCGGGTTAGGTTTCTGGTTCGGGTTCGGGTTAGATGTTAGGGTTCGGGTTATGGTTAGGGTTAGGGTTCGGGTTAGGGTTAGGGTTAGGGTTGGGGTTAGGGTTCGGTTTATGGTTTGGGTTAGGGTTAGGGTTAGGGTTCGGGTAATGGTTAGGGTTAGTGTTCGGGTTAGGTTTCGGGTTAGGGTTAGGGGTTAGGGTTAGGGTTAGGTTTAGGGTTAGGTTTCGGGTTCGGGTTAGGGTTAGGATTCGGGTTAGGATTAGGTTTTGGGATAGGGTTAGGGTTCGGGTTAGGGTTAGGGTTAGGGTTAGGGTTAGGGTTAGGGTTAGGTTTTAGGGTTAGGGTTAGGGTTAGGGTTCGGGTTAGGGTAAGGGTTAGGTTTAGGGTTAGGGTTAGGGTTCGGGTTAGGAATAGGGTTATGGTATGGGTTCGGGTTCGGGGTAGGGTTAGGGTTCGGGTTCGGGTGAGGGTACTGGTTCTGGTTCGGTTTAGGGGTTAGGGTTCGGGTTAGGGTTAGGGTTAGGGTTAGGGTTCGGGTTCGGGGATAGGGTTAGGGTTAGGGTTTGGGTTAGGGTTCGGGTTAGGTTAAGGATTCGGGTAAGGGTTTAGGGTTCGGGTTCGGGTTAGGGTTAGGGTTAGGGTTCCGGTTAGGGTTAGGGTTAGGGTTCGGGTTAGGGTTAGGGTTCGGGTTAGGGTTAGGGTTCGGTTTCGGGTTAGGGTTCGTGTTAGGGTTCGGGTTAGAGTTAGGTTTAGGGTTAGGGTTCGGGTTCGGTGTTAGGGTTAGGGTTAGGGTTCGGGTTAGGGTTCGGGTTAGGGTTAGGATTCGGGTAAGGGGTTAGGGTTCGGGTTCGTGTTAGGGTTAGGGTTAGGGTTAGGGTTAGGGTTAGGGTTCGGGTTAGGGTTAGGGTTAGGGTTAGGGTTCGGGTTAGGGTTCGGGTTAGGGGTAGGGTTAGGGTTCGGGTTAGGGTTAGGATTAGGGTTCGAGTTAGGGTTAGGGTTCGGGTTAGGGTTAGGGGTTAGGGTTAGGGTTAGTGTTAGGGTTAGGGTTCGGTTTAGGGTTAGGGTTAGGGTTAGGGTTAGGGTTCGGGTTAGGGTTAGGATTAGGGTTAGGGTTAGGGTTCGGGTTAGGGTTAGGGTTATGGTTTAGGTTTGGGTTCGGGGTAGGGTTAGGGTTCCGGTTCGGGTTAGGGTTCGGTTCGGGTTCGGGTTAGGGGTTAGGGTTCGGGTTAGGGTTAGGGTTAGGGTTCCTGTTAGGGTTAGGGTTAGGGTTAGGGTTAGTTTTCGGGTTAGGGTTTGGGTTATGTTTAGGGTTAGGTTTAGATATAGGGTTCGGGTTCGGGTTCGGGTTAGGGTTAGGGTTCGGGTTAGGGTTCGGGTTAGGTTTAGGGTTAGGGTTAGGGTTAGGGTTCGGTTTAGTTTTCGGGTTAGTTTTCGGGTTAAGGTTCGGGTTAGGGTTCGGTTTAGGGTTCGGGTTAGGGTTAGGGTTCGGGTTAGGGTTAGGGTTAGGGTTCGGGTTAGGGTTCGGGTTCGTGTTAGGGTTCGGGTTCGGGTTCGGGTTAGAGTTAGGGTTCGGGTTGGTTAGGGTTAGGGTTAGGGTTAGGGTTAGGTTTAGGGTTCGGGTTAGATTTAGGGTTAGGGTTAGGGTTCGGGTTAGGGTTAGGTTTAGGGTTCGGGTTCGGGTTCGGGTTTGGGTTAGGGTTCGGGTTAGGTTTCGGGTTCGGGTTCGGGTTCGGGTTAGGGTTAGGGGTTAGTGTTCAGGTTAGGGTTAGGGTTAGGGTTCGGGTTAGGGTTAGGGTTAGGGTTCGGGTTAGGATTACGGTTAGAGTTAGGGTTAGGGTTAGGGTTCGGGTTACGGTTAGGTGTTAGGGTAGGGTTAGGGTTAGGGTTAGGGTTAGGGTTAGGGTTCGGGTTAGGGTTAGTGTTAGGGTTAGGGTTCGTGTTAGGGTTCAGGTTAGGGTTACGGTTCAGGTTACGGTTAGGTTTAGGGTTAGAGTTAGGTTTAGGATTAGGGTCGGGTTAGGGTTCGGGTTAGGGATAGGGTTAGGGTTCGGGTTAGGGTTCGGGTTAGGGTTAGGTTTCGGGTTAGGGTTAGGGTTAGGTTTAGGTTTAGGGTTCGGGTTAGGTTTCGGGTTAGGTTTCGGGTTAGGGTTAGGTTTAGGCTTCGGGTTAGGGTTAGGTTTAGGGTTAGAGTTAGGGTTAGGGTTAGGGTTCGGGTTAGGGTTAGGGTTAGGGTTAGGGTTAGGGTTCGGGTTAGGGTTAGGTTTAGGGTTTGGGTTCGGTTTCGGGTTTGGGTTAGGGTTCGGGTTCGGGTTAGGGTTCGGGTTCAGGTTAGGGTTCGGGTTCGGGTTCGGTTTAGGGGTTAGTGTTCAGGTTAGGGTTAGGGTTACGGTTCGGGTTAGGGTTCGGGTTAGTGTTAGTTTTAGGGTTTGGTTTAGGGTTAGGGTTAGGGTTAGGGTTAGATTAGGGTTCGGGTTAGGGTTAGGGGTTAGGGTAGGGTTAGGGTTAGGGTTAGGGTTCGGGTTAGGGTTAGGGTTAGGGTAGGGTTAGGGTTAGGGTTCGGTTTACGGTTAGGGTTAGGGTTAGGGTTAGGGTTCGGGTTAGGGTTAGGGTTAGCGTTAGGGTTCGGGTTAGGTTTAGGGTTCAGGTTAGGGGTCGGGTGAGGGTTAGGTTAGGGTTAGGGTTCGGTTTCGGGTTAGGGTTAGGTTTTGTGTTCGGGTTAGGGTTCGGTTTAGGGTTAGGGTTAGGGTTAGGGTTAGGGTTCGCGTTAGGGTTCAGGTTAGGGTTAGGGTTCGGGTTACGATTAGGTTTAGGGTTAGAATTAGGTTTAGGGTTAGGGTCGGGTTAGGGTTCGGGTTAGGGATAGGGTTAGGGTTCGGGTTAGGGTTCGGGTTAGGGTTAGGTTTAGGTTCCGGGTTAGGTTTAGGTTTAGGTTTAGAGTTAGGGTTAGGGTTCGGGTTCGGGTTAGGGTTCGGGTTCGGGTTAGGGTTCGGGTTCGGGTTAGGGTTAGGGGTTAGTGTTCAGGTTAGGGTTAGGGTTAGGGTTAGGGTTAGATTAGGGTTTGGGTTAGGGTTAGGGGTTAGGGTAGGGTTAGGGTTAGGGTTAGGGTTAGGGTTCGGGTTCGGGTTAGGGTTAGGGTTAGGGTTAGGGTTCGGGTTAGGGTTAGGGTTAGGGTTAGGGTTAGGGTTCACGTTAGGGTTAGTGTTATGGTTTCGGTTCGGGTTCGGGGTAGGGTTAGGGTTCGGGTTCGGGTTAGGGTTCGGGTTCGGGTTCGTGTTAGAGGTTAGGGTTCGGGTTATGGTTAGGGTTAGGGTTCGGGTTAGGGTTAGGGTTAGGGTTAGGGTTCGGTTTAGGGTTTGGTTTAGGGTTAAGGTAAGGGTTCGGGTTAAGGTTAGGGTTAGGGTTCGGGTTAGGGTTCTGGTTAGAGTTACGGGTAAGGGTTAGGATGAGGTTTGGGGTTAGGGTTCGGGATAGGTTTAGGGTTAGGGTTCGGGTTAGGGTTCGGGTTAAGGTTAGGGTTAGGTTTCGGGTTAGGATTAGGATTAGGGTTAGGGTTAGGGTTAGGTTTTAGGGTTAGGGTTAGGGTTAGGGTTAGGGTTAGGGGTTTGGGTTAGGGTTAGGGTTAGGGTTAGGGTTAGGTTTAGGATTCGGGTTCGGGTTAGGGTTAGGGTTCGGGTTAGTGTTAAGTTTAGGGTTCGGGTTCGGTTTCGTGTTTGGGTTAGGGTTCGGGTTCGGGTTAGGGTTCGTGTTCGGTTTAGGGTTCGGGTTCGTTTTAGGGTTAGGGGTTAGTGTTCAGGTTAGGGTTAGGGTTAGGGTTCGGGTTAGGGTTCGGGTTTGGGTTAGGGTTAGGGTTAGGGTTCGGGTTAGGGTTAGGGCTTAGGGTAGGGTTAGGGTTAGGGTTAGAGTTAGGGTTAGGGTTCGGGTTAGGGTTAGGGTTAGGGTTAGGGTTCGGGTTACGGTTAGGGTTATGGTTACGGTTCGCGTTAGGGATACTGTTATGGTTTGGCTTCAGGTTCGGGGTAGGGTTAGGGATCGGGTTCGGGTTAGGGTTCTGGTTCGGGTTCGGGTTAGATGTTAGGGTTCGATTTATGGTTAGGGTTAGGGTTCGGGTTATGGTTAGGGTTAGGGTTGGGGTTAGGGTTCGGGTAATGGTTAGGGTTAGTGTTCGGGTTAGGTTTCGGGTTCGGGTTAGGGTTAGGATTCGGGTTAGGATTAGGTTTTGGGTTAGGTTTAGGGTTCGGATTAGGTTTAGGGTTAGGTTTCGGGTGAGGGTTCGGGTTAGGGTTAGGGTTAGGGTTCGGGTTAGGGTTAGGGTTAGTTTTAGGGTTAGGGTTCGGTTTAGGGTTTGGGTTAGGGTTAGGGTTAGGGTTCGGGTAATGGTTAGGGTTAGTGTTCGGGTTAGGTTTCGGGTTCGGGTTAGGGTTAGGATTCGGGTTAGGATTAGGTTTTGGGTTAGGGTTAGGGTTCGGGTTAGGGTTAGGGTTAGGGTTAGGGTTAGGTTTTAGGGTTAGGGTTAGGGTTAGGGTTCGGGTTAGGGTTAGGGTTAGGTTTAGGGTTAGGGTTAGGGTTCGGGTTAGGAATAGGGTTATGGTATGGGTTCGGGTTCGGGGTAGGGTTAGGGTTCGGGTTCGGGTGAGGGAACTGGTTCTGGTTCGGGTTAGGGGTTAGGGTTCGGGTTAGGGTTAGGGTTAGGGTTAGTTTTAGGGTTAGGGTTCGGGTTAGGTTTTGGTTTAGGGTTCGGGTTAGAGTTAGGTTTAGGGTTAGGGTTCGGGTTCGGTGTTAGGGTTAGGTTTAGGGTTCGGGTTAGGGTTCGGTTTAGGGTTAGGATTCGGGTAAGGGGTTAGGGTTCGGGTTCGTGTTAGGGTTAGGGTTAGGGTTAGGGTTAGGGTTAGGGTTAGTGTTAAGGTTAGGGTTCGGGTTAGGGTTAGGGTTCGGTTTAGGGTTAGTGTGAGGGTTAGGGTTAGGGTTAGGGTTAAGGTTAGGGTTCGGGTTAGGGTTCGGGTTAGGGTTCGGGTTAGGGTTAAGGTTCGGGTTAGGGTTAGGGTTAGGGTTAGGGTTAGGGTTAGGGTTAGGGTTCGGGTGAGGGTTAGGGTTATGTTTAGGGTTAGGGTTAGGGTTCGGGGTAGGAATAGGTTTATGGTTTGGGTTCGGGTTCGGGGTAGGGTTAGGGTTCGGGTTCGGGTGAGGGTACGGGTTCTGGTTCGGGTTAGGGGTTAGGGTTCGGGTTAGGGTTAGGGTTAGGGTTAGGGTTAGTTTTAGGGTTAGGGTTTGCGTTAGGGTTTGGGTTAGGGTTAGGGTTAGGGTTCGGGTTAGGGTTAGGGTTAGGCTTCGGGTTAGGTTTTGGGTTAAGTTTAGGGTTAGGGTTCGGGTTAGGGTTCGGGTTCGGGTTAGGGTTCGGATTCGGGTATTGTTAGGGTTAGGGTTCGGGTTAGGTTTCGGGTTAGGGTTAGGGTTAGGGTTAGGGTTCGGGTTAGGGTTCGTGTTAGGGTTAGGGTTAGGGTTAGGGTTAGGGTTAGATTTAGGGTTCCGGTTTGGGTTAGGGTTAGGGTTCGGGTTAGGTTTCGGGTTAGGGTTCAGGTTAGGTTTAGGTTTCGGGTTAGGGTTAGGGTTAGGTTTCGGGTTAGGGTTAGGTTTCGGGTTAGGGTTAGGGTTCGGGTTCGGGTTAGATTTAGGGTTCGGGTTAGGGTTAAGGTTAGGGTTCGGGTTAGGGTTAGGGTTAGGGTTTGGGTTAGGGTTAGGGTTAGGGGTTTGTGTTAGGGTTAGGTTTAGGGTTAGGGTTAGGGTTCGGGTTCGGCTTAGGGTTAGGGTTCGGGTTAGGGTTCGGTTTATGGTTTGGGTTAGGGTTCGGGTTAGGGTTCGGGTTAGGGTTCAGGTTAGGGTTAGAGTTAGGGTTAGGGTTAGGGTTCGGGTTCGGGTTAGGGTTAGGGTTCGGGGTAGGGTTAGGTTTAGGGTTCAGATTAGGGTACGGGTTCAGTTTAGGGTTAGAGTAAGGGTTCGGTTTAGGGTTAGGGTTAGGGTTAGGGTTAGGATTAGGGTTAGGGTTAGGTTTAGGGTTAGGGTTGGGTTTAGGGTTAGGGTTCGGGTTAGGGTTCGGGTTAGGGTTAGGGTTAGGGTTCGGTTTAGGGTTCCGGTTAGGGTTAGGGTTAGGGTTTGGGTTAGGGTTAGGTTTAGGGTTAGAGTTAGGGTTAGGGTTAGGGTTCGGGTTAGGGCTAGGGTTAGGGTTAGGGTTCGGTTTAGGGTTAGGTTTAGGGTTCGGGTTCGGGTTCGGGTTTGGGTTAGGGTTCGGGTTCGGGTTAGGGTTCAGGTTCGGGTTAGGTTTAGGTTTCGGGTTAGGTTTAGGTTTAGGGTTAAAGTTAGGGTTAGGGTTCGGGTTCGGGTTAGGGTTCGGGTTCGGGTTAGGGTTCGGGATCGGGTTAGGTTTAGGGTTTAGTGTTCAGGTTAGGGTTAGGGTTAGGGTTAGGGTTAGATTAGGGTTTGGGTTAGGGTTAGGGGTTAGGGTAGGGTTAGGGTTAGGGTTAGGGTTAGGGTTCGGGTTAGGGTTAGGGTTAGGGTTAGGGTTAGGGTTCGGGTTAGTGTTACGGTTAGGGTTAGGGTTAGGGTTCACGTTAGGGTTAGTGTTATGGTTTGGGTTCGGGTTCGGGGTAGGGTTAGGGTTCGGGTTCGGGTTAGGGTTCGGGTTCGGGTTAGAGGTTAGGGTTCGCGTTATGGTTAGGGTTAGGGTTCGGGTTAGGGTTAGGGTTAGGGTTAGGGTTCGGTTTAGGGTTTGGTTTAGGGTTAAGGTAAGGGTTCGGGTTAGGGTTAGGGTTAGGGTTCGGGTTAGGGTTCGTGTTAGGGTTACGGGTAAGGGTTAGGGTGAGGTTTGGGGTTAGGGTTCGGGTTAGGTTTAGGGTTAGGGTTCGGGTTAGGGTTCGGGTTAAGGTTAGGGTTAGGGTTCGGGTTAGGATTAGGATTAGGGTTAGGGTTAGGGTTAGGTTTTAGGGTTAGGGTTAGGTTTAGGGTTAGGGTTAGGGTTTTGGGTTAGGGTTAGGGTTAGGGTTAGGGTTAGGTTTAGGATTCAGGTTCGGGTTAGGGTTAGGGTTCGGGTTAGGGTTCGGTTTAGGGTTCGGGTTAGGGTTCGGGGAAGGGTTCGGGTTAGGGTTCGGGTTAGGGTTAGGGTTAGGGTTAGGGTTCCGGTTCGGGTTAGGGTTAGGGTTCGGGTTAGGGTTAGGGTTCAGGTTAGGGTTCGGGTTCGGTTTAGGGATAGGGTTAGGTTTGGGGTTAGGGTTCGGGTTAGGGTTAGGGTTAGGGTTCGAGTTAGGTTTCGGGTTAGGGTTAGGATTCGGGTAAGGGGTTAGGGTTCGGGTTCGGGTTCGGGTTAGGGTTAGGGTTAGGGTTAGGGTTCGGGTTAGATTTCGGGTTAGGGTTAGGGTTAGGATTAGGGTTAGGGTTCGGGTTAGTGTTAAGTTTAGGGTTCGGGTTCGGGTTCGTGTTTGGGTTAGGGTTCGGGTTCGGGTTAGGGTTCGTGTTCGGTTTAGGGTTCGGGTTCGTTTTAGGGTTAGGGGTTAGTGTTCAGGTTAGGGTTAGGGTTAGGGTTCGGGTTAGGGTTCGGGTTTGGGTTAGGGTTAGGGTTAGGGTTCGGGTTAGGGTTAGGGCTTAGGGTAGGGTTAGGGTTAGGGTTAGGGTTAGGGTTCGGGTTAGGGTTAGGGTTAGGGTTAGGGTTCGGGTTACTGTTAGGGTTACGGTTACGGTTCGCGTTAGGGATAGTGTTATGGTTTGGCTTCAGGTTCGGGGTAGGGTTAGGGATCGGGTTCGGTTTAGGGTTCTGGTTCGGGTTCGGGTTAGATGTTAGGGTTCGGGTTATGGTTAGGGTTAGGGTTCGGGTTAGGGTTAGGGTTAGAGTTGGGGTTAGGGTTCGGTTTAGGGTTTGGGTTAGGGTTAGGGTTAGGGTTCGGGTAATGGTTAGGGTTAGTGTTCGGGTTAGGTTTCGGGTTAGGGTTAGGGGTTAGGGTTAGGGTTAGGTTTAGGGTTAGGTTTCGGGTTCGGGTTAGGGTTAGCGTTCGCGTTAGGGTTCGGGTTAGTTTTAGGGTTAGGGTTTGGTTAGGTTTAGGTTTCGGGTTAGGGTTAGGGTTAAGGTTAAGTTTCGGGTTAGGGTTAGTGTTCGGGTTAGGGTTGGGTTCGGGTTAGGTTTCGGTTTTGGGTTAGGGTTCGGGTTCGGGTTAGGGTTATGGTTCGGGTTTGGGTTAGGGTTAGGGTTCGGGTTAGGGTTAGGGTTCGGGTTCGGGTTAGGGTTAGGGTTTGGGTTAGGGTTAGGGTTAGGGTTAGGGTTCGTGTTAGGGTTCGGGTTAGGGTTCGGGTTAGGGTTAGGGTTAGGGTTGGGTTAGGGTTAGGGTTAGGGTTCGGGTTAGGGTTAGGGTTAGGGTTAGCGTTAGGGTTAGGGGTTTGTGTTAGGGTTAGGTTTAGGGTTAGGGTTAGGGTTCGGGTTCGGGTTAGGGTTCGGTTTAGGGTTAGGGGTTAGGGTTAGGGTTAGGTTTAGGGTTAGGTTTCGGGTTCGGGTTAGGCTTAGGGTTCGGGTTAGGGTTCGGGTTAGGTTTAGGGTTAGGGTTCAGGTTAGGTTTAGGTTTCGGGTTAGGGTTAGGGTTAGGGTTCGGGTTACGGTTAGGGTTCGGGTTCGGGTGAGGGTACGGGTTCTGGTTCGGGTTAGGGGTTAGGGTTCGGGTTAGGGTTAGGGTTAGGGTTCGGGTTAGGGTTAGGGTTAGGGTTAGTTTTAGGGTTAGGGTTCGGGTTAGGGTTTGGGTTAGGGTTAGGGTTAGGGTTCGGGTTAGGGTTAGGGTTAGCCTTCGGGTTAGGGTTCGGGTTAGATTTAGGGTAAGGGTTCGTGTTAGGGTTCAGGTTAGGGTTAGGGTTCGGGTTACGGTTAGGTTTAGGGTTAGAGTTAGGTTTAGGGTTAGTGTCGGGTTAGGGTTCGGGTTAGGGATAGGCTTAGGGTTCGGGTTAGGGTTCGGGTTAGGGTTAGGTTTCGGGTTAGGGTTAGGGTTAGGGTTAGGGTTCGGGTTAGGGTTCGGGTTAGGGTTCCGGTTAGGGTTAGGGTTAGGGTTCGGGTTAGGGTTACGTTTAGGTTTAGAGTTAGGGTTAGGGTTCGGGTTAGGGTTAGGGTTAGGGTTCAGGTTAGGGTTCGGTTTAGGGTTAGGTTTAGGGTTCGGGTTCGGGTTCGGGTTTGGGTTAGGGTTCGGGTTCGGGTTAGGGTTCATGTTCCGGTTAGGGTTCGGGTTCGGGTTAGGGTTAGGGGTTAGTGTTCAGGTTAGGGTTAGGGTTACGGTTCGGGTTAGGGTTCGGGTTAGGGTTAGGTTTAGGGTTTGGTTTAGGGTTAGGGTTAGGGTTAGGGTTAGATTAGGTTTCGGGTTAGGGTTAGGGGTTAGGGTAGGGGTAGGGTTAGGGTTAGGGTTAGGGTTCGGGTTAGGGTTAGTGTTTGGGTAGGGTTAGGGTTAGGGTTCGGTTTACGGTTAGGGTTATGGTTAGGGTTCGCGTTAGGGTTAGTGTTATGGTTTGGGTTCGGGTTCGGTGTAGGGTTAGGGTTCGGGTTCGTGTTAGGGTTCGGGTTCGGGTTCGGGATAGAGGTTAGGGTTCGGGTTATGGTTAGGGTTAGGGTTCGGATTAGGGTTAGGGTTAGGGTTAGGGTTAGGGTTCGGGTTAGGGTTTGGTTTAGGGTAAGGGTTATGGTTCGGGTTAGGGTTAGGGTTAGGGTTCGGGTAAGGGTTCGGGTTAGGGTTAGGGTTAAGGGTTAGGGTTAGGTTTAGGGTTAGGGTTCGGGTTAGGTTTAGGGTTAGGTTTCGGGTTAGGGTTCGGTTTAGGGTTAGGGTTAGGGTTCGGGTTAGGAATAGGGTTAGGGTTAGGGTTAAGATTTAGGGTTAGGGTTAGTGTTAGGGTTAGGGTTAGGGTTAGGGGTTTGGGTTAGGGTTAGGGTTAGGGTTAGGGTTAGGGTTCGGGTTCGAGTTAGGGTTAGGGTTTGGGTTAGGGTTCGGGTTAGGGTTCGGGTTAGGGTTCGGGGAAGGGTTCGGGTTAGGGTTCGTGTTAGGGTTAGGGTTAGGGTTAGGGTTCGGGTTCGGGTTTGTGTTAGGGTTAGGGTTCGGGTTAGGGTTAGGGTTCAGTTTAGGGTTCGGGTTCGGGTTAGGGATAGGGTTAGGGTTAGGTTTAGGGTTCGTGTTAGGGTTAGGGTTAGGGTTCGATTTAGGGTTCGGGTTAGGGTTAGGATTCGGGTAAGGTGTTAGTGTTCGGGTTCGGTTACGGGTTAGGGAAAGGGTTAGGTTTAGGGTTCGGGTTCGGTTTCGGGTTAGGGTTAGGGTTAGTGTTAGGGTTAGGGTTCGGGTTAGGGTTAGGTTTAGGGTTCGGGTTCGGGTTCGTGTTTGGGTTAGGGTTCGGGTTCGGTTTAGGGTTCGTGTTCGGGTTAGGGTTCGGGTTCGGTTTAGGGTTAGGGGTTAGTGTTCAGGTTAGGGTTAGGGTTAGGGTTCTGGTTAGGGTTCGGGTTTGGGTTAGGGTTAGGGTTAGGGTTCGGGATAGGGTTAGGGCTTAGGGTAGGGTTAGGGTTAGTGTTAGGGTTAGGGTTCGGGTTAGGGTTAGGGTTAGGGTTAGGGTTCGGGTTACGGTTAGGGTTACGGTTAGGGTTCGCGTTAGGGTTAGTGTTATGGTTTGGGTTCAGGTTCGGGATAGGGTTAGGGATCGGGTTCGGGTTAGGGTTCTGGTTCGGGTTCGGGTTAGATGTTAGGGTTCGGGTTATGGTTAGGGTTAGGGATAGGGTTAGGGTTAGGGCTAGGGTTAGGGTTAGGGTTCGGGTTCGGGTTTGGGTTAGGGTTAGGGTTAGGGTTCGGGTTAGGGTTAGGGATAGGGTTCGGGTTAGGGTTCGGGTTAGGGTTAGGGGTTAGGTTTAGGGTTAGGTTTAGGGTAGGTTTCGGGTTCGGGTTAGGGTTCGGGTTCGGGTTAGGGTTCGGGTTAGTTTTAGGGTTCGGGTTCATGTTAGGTTTAGGTTTCGGGTTAGGGTTAGGGTTATGGTTAGGGTTCGGGTTAGGGTTAGGGTTCGCTTAGGGTTGGGTTCGGGTTCGGGTTAGGGTTAGGGTTCGGGTTTGGGTTAGGGTTAGGGTTCGGGTTAGGGTTAGGGTTCGGGTTCGGGTTAGGGTTCGGGTTCGGGTTAGGGTTAGGGTTAGGGTTAGGGTTCGTGTTAGGGTTCGGGTTAGGGGTCGGCTTAGGGTTAGGGTTAGGGTTGGGTTAGGGTTAGGGTTAGGGTTCGGTTTAGGTTTAGGTTTCGGGTTAGGGTTACGGTTAGGGTTAGGGTTAGGGTTCGGGTTACGGTTAGGGTTAGGGTTAGGATTCGCGTTAGTGTTAGTGTTATGGTTTGGGTTCGGGTTCGGGGTAGGGTTAGGGTTCGGGAACGGGTTAGGGTTCGGGTTCCGGTTAGAGGTTAGGGTTCGGGTTAGGGTTAGGGTTAGGGTTCGGATTAGGGTTAGGGTTAGAGTTAGGGTTAGGGTTAGGGTTAGGGTTCGGGTTAGGGTTAGGGTTAGGGTTCGGGTTAGGGTTCGGGTTAGGGTTAGGGTTAGTGTTCGGGTTAGGGTTCGGTTTAGGGTTTGGGTTAGGGTTCGGGTTAGGGTTAGGGTTAGGGTTAGGTTTAGGGTTAGGGTTCGGGTTAGGTTTAGGGTTAGGTTTCTGGTGAGGTTTCGGGTTAGGTTTAGTGTTAGGGTTCGGGTTAGGTTTAGGGTTAGTGTTAGCTTTAGGGTTAGGGTTAGGTTTTAGGGTTAGGGTTAGGGGTTTGTGTTAGGGTTAGGGTTAGGGTTAGGGTTCGGGTTCGGGTTAGGGTTAGGGTTCGGGTTAGGGTTCGGTTTAGGGTTTGGGTTAGGGTTAGGGTTCGGGTTTGGGTTAGGGTTAGGGTTCGGGTTAGGGTTATGTTTAGGGTTCAGATTAGTGTACGGGTTTGGTTTAGGGTTAGGGTAAGGGTTCGGTTTAGGGTTAGGTTTAGGGTTAGGGTTAGGGTTAGGTTTACGGTAAGGGTTGGGTTTAGGGTTAGGGTTTGGGTTAGGGTTCGGGTTAGGGTTCAGGTTAGGGTTCGGTTTAGGGTTCGGGTTAGGGTTAGGGTTAGGATTCGGGTTAGGGTTAAGTTTAGGGTTAGAGTTAGGGTCACGTTTAGGGTTCGGTTTAGGGTTAGGGTTAGGGTTAGTGTTAGGGTTAGGTTTAGGGTTCGGGTTCGGGTTCGGGTTTGGGTTAGGGTTCGGGTTCGGGTTAGGGTTCGGGTTCGGTTTAGGGTTCGGGTTCGGGTTAGGGTTAGGGGTTAGTGTTCAGGTTAGTGTTAGGGTTAGGGTTCGGGTTATGGTTAGGGTTAGGGTTAGGGTTAGGGTTAGGGTTCGGGTAGGGTTTCGTTTAGGGTTAGGGTTAGGGTTCGGGTTAGGGTTAGGGTTAGTGTTAGTGTTAGGGTTAGGGTTAGGGTTAGGTTTAGGGTTCGGGTTAGGGTTCGGGTTAGGGTTCGGGTTAGGATTAGGGTTAGAGTTAGGGTTAGGGTTAGGGTTCGGGTTACGGTTAGGTGTTAGGGTAGGGTTAGGGATAGGATTAGGCTTCGGGTTCGGGTTAGGGTTAGGTTTAGGGTTCGGGTTAGGGTTAGTGTTTGGGTTAGGGTTCGTGTTAGGGTTCTGGTTAGGGTTAGGGTTCGGGTTACGGTTAGGTTTAGGGTTAGAGTTAGGTTTAGGGTTAGGGTCGGGTTAGGGTTCGGGTTAGGGATAGGGTTAGGGTTCGGGTTAGGTTTCGGGTTAGGGTTAGGTTTCGGGTTAGGGTTAGGGTTAGGGTTAGGGTTCGGGTTAGGGTTCGGGTTAGGGTTAGGTTTAGGTTTCGGGTTAGGGTTAGGTTTAGGGTTAGAGTTAGGGTTAAGGTTAGGGTTCGGGTTAGGGTTAGGGTAAGGGTTAGGGTTCGGGTTAGGGTTAGGTTTAGGGTTCGGGCTGGTTCGGGTTTGGGTTAGGGTTCGGGTTCGGGTTAGGGTTCGTGTTCGGGTTAGGGTTCGTGTTCGGGTTAGGGTTAGGGGTTAGTGTTCAGGTTAGGGTTAGGGTTACGGTTCGGGTTAGGGTTCGGTTTAGGGTTAGGTTTAGGGTTTGGTTTAGGGTTAGGGTTAGGGTTAGGGTTACATTAGGGTTCGGGTTTGGGTTAGGGGTTAGGGTAGGGTTAGGGTTAGGGTTAGGGTTCGGGTTCGGGTTAGGGTTAGGGTTAGGGAAGGGTTAGGGTTAGGGTTCGGTTTACGGTTAGGGTTAGGGTTAGGGTTCGGGTTAGGGTTAGGGTTAGGGTTAGGGTTCGGGTTAGGGTTAGGGTTCAGGTTAGGGGTCGGGTTAGGGTTAGGTTTAGGGTTAGGGTTCGGTTTCGGGTTAGGGTTAGGTTTTGGGTTCGGGTAGGGTTCGGTTTAGGGTTAGGGTTAGGGTTAGAGTTAGGGTTCGGGTTAGGGTTAGGGTTCGGGTTAGGGTTAGGGTTCGGTTTCGGGTTAGGGTTCGGGTTAGGGTTCGGGTTAGAGTTAGGTTTAGGGTTAGGGTTCGGGTTCGGTGTTAGGGTTAGGTTTAGGGTTCGGGTTAGGGTTCGGGTTAGGGTTAGGATTCGGGTAAGGTGTTAGGGTTCGGGTTCGGGTTAGGGTTAGGGTTAGTGTTAGGGTTAGGGTTAGTGTTAGGGTTAGGGTTCGGGTTAGGGTTAGGGTTCGGTTTAGGGTTAGTGTTAGGGTTAGGGTTAGGGTTAGGGTTAAGGTTAGGGTTCGGGTTAGGGTTCGGGTTAGGGTTCGGGTTAGGGTTAAGGTTCGGGTTAGGGTTAGGGTTAGGGTTAGGGTTAGGGTTAGGTTTAGGGTTCGGGTTATGGTTAGGGTTAGGTTTAGGGTTAGGGTTAGGGTTCGGGTTAGGAATAGGGTTATGGTTTGGGTTCGGGTTCGGGGTAGGGTTAGGGTTCGGGTTCGGGTGAGGGTACGGGTTCTGGTTCGGGTTAGGGGTTAGGGTTCGTGTTAGGGTTAGGGTTAGGGTTAGTTTTAGGGTTAGGGTTCGCGTTAGGGTTTGGGTTAGGGTTAGGGTTAGTGTTCGGGTTAGGGTTAGGGTTAGGCTTCGGGTTAGGTTTCGGATTAAGTTTAGGGTTAGGGTTCGGGTTCGCGTTAGGGTTCGGATTCGGGTATTGTTAGGGTAGGGTTCGGGTTAGGTTTCGGGTTAGGGTTAGGGTTAGGGTTAGGGTTCAGGTTAGGGTTCGGGTTAGGGTTAGGGTTAGGGTTAGGGTTAGATTTAGGGTTCCGGTTCGGGTTAGGGTTAGGGTTCGGGTTAGGGTTCGGGTTAGGTTTCGGGTTAGGGTTCAGGTTAGGTTTAGGTTTCGGGTTAGGGTTCGGGTCAGGTTTCGGGTTAGGGTTAGGTTTTGGGTTAGGGTTGGGTTCGGGTTAGGTTTCGGGTTAGGGTTAGGGTTCGGGTTCGGGTTAGGTTTAGGGTTCGTGTTAGGGTTAAGCTTAGGGTTCGGGTTAGGGTTAGGGTTCGGGTTTGGTTTCGGTTTAGGGTTTGGGTTAGGGTTCGGGTTAGGGTTCGGGTTAGGGTTCAGGTTAGGGTTAGAGTTAGGGTTAGGGGTTAGTGTTCAGGTTAGGGTTAGGGTTAGGGTTCGGGTTAGGGTTCGGTTTCGGCTTAGGGTTAGGGTTCGGGTTAGGGTTAGGGTTCGGGTTAGGGTTAGGGTTAGGGTTAGGGTTCGGGTTACGGTTAGGGTTACAGTTACGGTTCGCGTTAGGGATAGAGTTATGGTTTGGCTTCAGGTTCGGGGTAGATTTATGGATCGTGTTCGGGTTAGGGTTCTGGTTCGGGTTCGGGTTAGATGTTAGGGTTCGGGTTATGGTTAGGGTTAGGGTTCGGGTTAGGGTTAGGGTTAGGGTTGGGGTTAGGGTTAGGGTTAGAGTTAGGGTTAGGTTTCGGGTTACGGTTAGGGTTTAGGGTAGGGTTAGGGTTAGGGTTAGGGTTAGGGTTAGGGTTCGGGTTAGGGTTAGAGTTAGGTTTCGGGTTAGGGTTAGGGTTAGGGTTAGGGTTCGCGTTAGGGTTCAGGTTAGGGTTAGGGTTCGGGTTACGATTAGGGGTTAGTGTTCAGGTTAGGTTTAGGGGTTTGTGTTAGGGTTAGGTTTAGGGTTAGGGTTAGGGTTAGGGGTTAGTGTTCAGGTTAGGGTTAGGGTTAGGGTTCGGGTTAGGGTTAGGGTTAGGGTTCGGGTTAGGGTTAGGGTTAGAGTTAGGGTTAGGGTTCGGGTTACGGTTAGGGTTTAGGGTAGGGTTAGGGTTAGGGTTAGGGTTAGGGTTAGGGTTCGGGTTAGGGTTAGAGTTAGGTTTCGGGTTAGGGTTAGGGTTAGGGTTAGGGTTCGCGTTAGGGTTCAGGTTAGGGTTAGGGTTCGTGTTACGATTAGGTTTAGGGTTAGAATTAGGTTTAGGGTTAGGGTCGGGTTAGGGTTCGGGTTAGGGATAGGGTTAGGGTTCGAGTTAGGGTTCGGGTTAGAGTTAGGATTCGGGTAAGGGGTTAGGGTTCGGGTTCGGGTTCGGGTTAGGGTTAGGGTTAGGGTTAGGGTTCGGTTTAGGTTTCGGGTTAGGGTTAGGGTTAGGATTAGGGTTAGGGTTCGGGTTAGTGTTAAGTTTAGGGTTCGGGTTCGGGTTCGTGTTTGGGTTAGGGTTCGGGTTCGGGTTAGGGTTCGTGTTTGGTTTAGGGTTCGGGTTCGTTTTAGGGTTAGAGGTTAGTGTTCATGTTAGGGTTAGGGTTAGGGTTCGGGTTAGGGTTCGGTTTTGGGTTAGGGTTAGGGTTAGGTTTCGGGTTAGGGTTAGGGCTTAGGGTAGGGTTAGGGTTAGGGTTAGGGTTAGGGTTCGGGTTAGGGTTAGGGTTAGGGTTAGGGTTCGGGTTACGGTTAGGGTTACAGTTACGGTTCGCGTTAGGGATAGAGTTATGGTTTGGCTTCAGGTTCGGGGTAGATTTAGGGATCGGGTTCGGGTTAGGGTTCTGGTTCGGGTTCGGGTTAGATATTAGGGTTCGGGTTATGGTTAGGGTTAGGGTTCGGGTTAGGGTTAGGGTTAGGGTTGGGGTTAGGGTTCGGTTTAGGGTTTGGGTTAGGGTTAGTGTTAGGGTTCGGGTAATGGTTAGGGTTAGTGTTCGGGTTAGGTTTCGGGTTAGGGTTAGGGTTTAGGGTTAGGGTTAGGTTTGGGGTTAGGTTTCGGGTTCGGGTTAGGGTTAGGATTCGGGTTAGGATTAGGTTTTGCGATAGGGTTAGGGTTCGGGTTAGGGTTAGGGTTAGGGTTATGGTTAGGGTTAGGGTTAGGTTTTAGGGTTAGGGTTAGGGTTAGGGTTCGGGTTAGGGTTAGGGTTAGGTTTAGGGTTAGGTTTAGGGTTCGGGTTAGGAATAGGGTTATGGTATGTGTTCGGGTTCGGGGTAGGGTTAGGGTTCGGGTTCGGGTGAGGGTACTGGTTCTGGTTCGGTTTAGGGGTTAGGGTTCGGGTTAGGGTTAGGGTTAGGGTTAGGGTTAGTTTTAGGGTTAGGGTTCGGGTTGGGTGTTAGGGTTAGGTTTAGGGTTCGGGTTAGGGTTAGTGTTAGGGTTAGGGTTCGTGTTAGGGTTCTGGTTAGGGTTAGGGTTCGGGTTACGGTTAGGTTTAGAGTTAGAGTTAGGTTTAGGTTTAGGGTCGGGTTAGGGTTCGGGTTAGGGATAGGGTTAGGGTTCGGGTTAGGGTTCGGGTTAGGGTTAGGTTTCGGGTTAGGGTTAGGGTTAGGGTTCGGGTTAGGGTTCGGGTTAGGGTTAGGTTTAGGTTTCGGGTTAGGGTTAGGTTTAGGGTTAGAGTTAGGGTTAAGGTTAGGGTTCGGGTTAGGGTTAGGGTAAGGGTTAGGGTTCGGGTTAGGGTTAGGTTTAGGGTTCGGGTTCGGGTTCGGGTTTGGGTTAGGGTTCGGGTTCGGGTTAGGGTTCGTGTTCGGGTTAGGGTTCGGGTTCGGGTTAGGGTTGGGGGTTAGTGTTCAGGTTAGGGTTAGGGTTACGGTTCGGGTTAGGGTTCGGTTTAGGGTTAGGTTTAGGGTTTGGTTTAGGGTTAGGGTTAGGGTTAGGGTTAGGGTTACATTAGGGTTCGGGTTTGGGTTAGGGTTAAGGGTAGGGTTAGGGTTAGGGTTAGGGTTAGGGTTCTGGTTCGGGTTAGGGTTAGGGTTAGGGAAGGGTTAGGGTTAGGGTTCGGTTTACGGTTAGGGTTAGGGTTAGGGTTCGGGTTAGGGTTAGGGTTAGGTTTAGGGTTCGGGTTAGGGTTAGGGTTCAGGTTAGGGGTCGGGTTAGGGTAAGGTTTAGGGTTAGGGTTCGGGTTCGGGTTAGGGTTAGGTTTTGGGTTCGGGTTAGGGTTCGGTTTAGGGTTAGGGTTAGGGTTAGGGTTAGGGTTCGGGTTAGGGTTAGGGTTCGGGTTAGTGTTAGGGTTCGGTTTCGGGTTAGGGTTCGGGTTAGGGTTCGGTTTAGAGTTAGGTTTAGGGTTAGGGTTCGGGTTCGGTGTTAGGGTTAGGTTTAGGGTTCGGGTTAGGGTTCGGTTTAGGGTTAGGATTCGGGTAAGGGGTTAGGTTTCGGGTTCGGGTTAGGGTTAGGGTTAGTGTTAGGGTTAGGGTTAGTGTTAGGGTTAGGGTTCGGGTTACGGTTAGGGTTCGGTTTAGGGTTAGTGTTAGGGTTAGTGTTAGGGTTAGGGTTAAGGTTAGGGTTCGGGTTAGGGTTCGGGTTAGGGTTCGGGTTAGGGTTAAGGTTCGGGTTAGGTTTAGGGTTAGGGTTAGGGTTAGGGTTAGGTTTAGGGTTCGGGTTAGGGTTAGGGTTAGGTTTAGGGTTAGGGTTAGGGTTCGGGTTAGGAATAGGGTTATGGTTTGGGTTCGGGTTCGGGGTAGGGTTAGGGTTCGGGTTCGGGTGAGGGTACGGGTTCTGGTTCGGGTTAGGGGTTAGGGTTCGGGTTAGGGTTAGGGTTAGGGTTAGTTTTAGGGTTAGGGTTCGCGTTAGGGTTTGGGTTAGGGTTAGGGTTAGTGTTCGGGTTAGGGTTAGGGTTAGGCTTCGGGTTAGGTTTCGGGTTAAGTTTAGGGTTAGTGTTCGGGTAAGGGTTCGAGTTCGGGTTAGGGTTCGGATTCGGGTATTGTTAGGGTTAGGGTTCGGGTTAGGTTTCGGGTTAGGGTTAGGGTTAGGGTTAGGGTTCAGGTTAGGGTTCGGGTTAGGGTTAGGGTTAGGGTTAGGGTTAGGGTTAGATTTAGGGTTCCGGTTCGGGTTAGGGTTAGGGTTCGGGTTAGGGTTCGGGTTAGGTTTCGGGTTAGGGTTCAGGTTAGGTTTAGGTTTCGGGTTAGGGTTAGGGTTAGGTTTCGGGTTAGGGTTAGGTTTTGGGTTAGGGTTGGGTTCGGGTTAGGTTTCGGGTTAGGGTTAGGGTTCGGGTTTGGGTTAGGTTTAGGGTTCGTGTTAGGGTTAAGGTTAGGGTTCGGGTTAGGGTTAGGGTTCGGGTTTGGGTTAGGGTTAGGGTTAGGGGTTTGTGTTAGGGTTAGATTTAGGGTTAGGGTTAGGGTTCGGGTTCGGCTTAGGGTTAGGTTTCGGGTTAGGGTTCGGTTTAGGGTTTGGGTTAGGGTTCGGGTTAGGGTTCGGGTTAGGGTTCAGGTTAGGGTTAGAGTTAGGGTTAGGGTTAGGGTTAGGGTTAGGGTTCGGGTTCGGGTTAGGGTTAGGGTTCGGGTTAGGGTTAGGTTTAGGGTTCAGATTAGGGTACGGGTTCAGTTTAGGGTTAGAGTAAGGGTTCGGTTTAGGGTTAGGGTTAGGGTTAGGGTTAGGGTTAGGATTAGGGTTAGGGTTAGGTTTAGGGTTAGGTTTAGGGTTAGAGTTAGGGTTAGGGTTAGGGTTCGGGTTAGGGCTAGGGTTAGGGTTAGGTTTCGGGTTAGGGTTAGGTTTAGGGTTCGGGTTGGGGTTCGGGTTTGGGTTTGGGTTCGGGTTCGGGTTAGGGTTCGGGTTCGGGTTAGGGTTCGGGTTCGGGTTAGGGTTAGGGGTTAGTGTTCAGGTTAGGGTTAGGGTTAGGGTTCGGGTTAGGGTTAGGGTTAGGGTTTGGGTTAGGGTTAGGGTTAGAGTTAGGGTTAGGGTTCGGGTTACGGTTAGGGTTTAGGGTAGGGTTAGGGTTAGGGTTAGGGTTAGGGTTAGGGTTAGGGTTAGTGTTAGGTTTCGGGTTAGGGTTAGGGTTAGGGTTAGGGTTCGCGTTAGGGTTCAGGTTAGGGTTAGGGTTCGGGTTACGATTAGGTTTAGGGTTAGAATTAGGTTTAGGGTTAGGGTCGGGTTAGGGTTCGGGTTAGGGATAGGGTTAGGGTTCGGGTTAGGGTTCGGATTAGGGTTAGGTTTCGGGTAGGTTTAGGGTTAGTGTTAGGGTTCGGGTTAGGGTTCGGGTTAGGGTTAGGTTTAGGTTTCGGGTTAGGTTTAGGTTTAGGGTTAGAGTTAGGGTTAGGGTTCGGGTTAGGGTTCGGGTTCGGGTTAGGGTTCGGGTTCGGGTTAGGGTTAGGGGTTAGTGTTCAGGTTAGGGTTAGGGTTAGGGTTAGGGTTAGATTAGGGTTTGGGTTAGGGTTAGGGGTTAGGGTAGGTTTAGGGTTAGGGTTAGGGTTAGGGTTCGTGTTAGGGTTAGGGTTAGGGTTAGGGTTAGGGTTCGGGTTAGGGTTAGGGTTAGTGTTAGGGTTAGGGTTCACGTTAGGGTTAGTGTTATGGTTTGGGTTCGGGTTCGGGGTAGGGTTAGGGTTCGGGTTCGGTTTAGGGTTCGGGTTCGGGTTCGGGTTAGAGGTTAGGGTTCGGGTTATGGTTAGGGTTAGGGTTCGGGTTAGGGTTAGGGTTAGGGTTATGGTTCGGGTTAGGGTTTGGTTTAGGGTTAAGGTAAGGGTTCGGGTTAGGGTTAGGGTTAGTGTTCGGGTTAGGGTTCGGGTTCGGGTTTGGTTTAGGGTTAGGGTTAGGGGTTTGTGTTAGGGTTAGGTTTAGGGTTAGGGTTAGGGTTCGGGTTCGGCTTAGGGTTAGGGTTCGGGTTAGGGTTCGGTTTAGGGTTTGGGTTAGGGTTCGGGTTAGGGTTCGGGTTAGGGTTCAGGTTAGGGTTAGAGTTAGGGTTAGGGTTAGGGTTCGGGTTCGGGTTAGGGTTAGGGTTCGGGTTAGGGTTAGGTTTAGGGTTCAGATTAGGGTACGGGTTCAGTTTAGGGTTAGAGTAAGGGTTCGGTTTAGGGTTAGGGTTAGGGTTAGGGTTAGGATTAGGGTTAGGGTTAGGTTTAGGGTTAGGGTTGGGTTTAGGGTTAGGGTTCGGGTTAGGGTTCGGGTTAGGGTTCGGGTTAGGGTTCGGTTTAGGGTTCGGGTTAGGGTTAGGGTTAGGGTTCGGGTTAGGGTTAGGTTTAGGGTTAGAGTTAGGGTTAGGGTTAGGGTTCGGGTTAGGGCTAGGGTTAGGGTTAGGGTTCGGGTTAGGGTTAGGTTTAGGGTTCGGGTTCGGGTTCGGGTTTGGGTTAGGGTTCGGGTTCGGGTTAGGGTTCGGGTTCGGGTTAGGGTTCGGGTTCGGGTTAGGGTTAGGGGTTAGTGTTCAGGTTAGGGTTAGGGTTAGGGTTCGGGTTAGGGTTAGGGTTAGGGTTCGGGTTAGGGTTAGGGTTAGAGTTAGGGTTAGGGTTCGGGTTACGGTTAGGGTTTAGGGTAGGGTTAGGGTTCGTGTTAGGGTTAGGTTAGGGTTCGGTTTAGGGTTAGTGTTAGGTTTCGGGTTAGGTTTAGGGTTAGGGTTAGGGTTCGCGTTAGGGTTCAGGTTAGGGTTAGGGTTCGGGTTACGATTAGGTTTAGTGTTAGAATTAGGTTTAGGGTTAGGGTCGGGTTAGGATTCGGGTTAGGTATAGGGTTAGGGTTCGGGTTAGGGTTCGGGTTAGGTTTAGGTTTCGGGTAGGTTTAGGGTTAGGGTTAGGGATAGGGTTCGGGTTAGGGTTCGGGTTAGGGTTAGGTTTAGGTTTCGGGTTAGGTTTAGGTTTAAGGTTAGAGTTAGGGTTAGGGTTTGGGTTCGGGTTAGGGTTCGGGTTCGGGTTAGGGTTCGGGTTTGGGTTAGGGTTAGGGGTTAGTGTTCAGGTTAGGGTTAGGGTTAGTGTTAGGGTTAGATTAGGGTTTGGGTTAGGGTTAGGGGTTAGGGTAGGTTTAGGGTTAGGTTTAGGGTTAGGGTTCGGGTTAGGGTTAGGGTTAGGGTTAGGGTTCGGGTTAGGGTTAGGGTTAGGGTTAGGGTTCGGGTTAGGGTTAGGGTTAGGGTTAGGTTTAGGGTTCACGTTAGGGTTAGTGTTATGGTTTGGGTTCGGGTTCGGGGTAGGGTTAGGGTTCGGGTTCGGGTTAGGGTTCGGGTTCGGGTTCGGGTTAGAGGTTAGGGTTCGGGTTATGGTTAGGGTTAGGGTTCGGGTTAGGGTTAGGGTTAGGGTTAGGGTTACATTAGGGTTCGGTTTTGGGTTAGGTGTTAGGGTAGGGTTAGGTTTAGGGTTAGGGTTAGAGTTCGGGTTCGGGTTAGGGTTAGGATTAGGGAAGGGTTAGGGTTAGGGTTCGGTTTACGGTTAGGGTTAGGGTTAGGGTTCGGGTTAGGGTTAGGGTTAGGGTTAGGGTTCGGGTTAGGGTTAGGGTTCAGGTTAGGGGTCGGGTTAGGGTTAGGTTTAGGGTTAGGGTTCGGGTTCGGGTTAGGGTTAGGTTTTGGGTTCGGGTTAGGGTTCGGTTTAGGGTTAGGGTTAGGGTTAGGGTTAGGGTTCGGGTTAGGGTTAGGGTTCGGGTTAGGGTTAGGGTTCGGTTTCGGGTTAGGGTTCGGGTTAGGGTTCGGGTTAGAGTTAGGTTTAGGGTTAGGGTTCGGGTTCGGTGTTAGGGTTAGGTTTAGGGTTCGGGTTAGGGTTCGGGTTAGGGTTAGGATTCGGGTAAGGGGTTAGGGTTCGGGTTCGGGTTCGGGTTAGGGTTAGGGTTAGGGTTAGGGTTAGGGTTAGTGTTAGGGTTAGGGTTCGGGTTAGGGTTAGGGTTCGGTTTAGGGTTAGTGTTAGGGTTAGGTTTAGGGTTAGGGTTAAGGTTAGGGTTCGGGTTAGGGTTCGGGTTAGGGTTCGGGTTAGGGTTAAGGTTCGGGTTAGGGTTAGGGTTAGGGTTAGGGTTAGGGTTCGGGTTAGGGTTAGGGTTAGGTTTAGGGTTAGGGTTAGGGTTCGGGTTAGGAATAGGGTTATGGTTTGGGTTCGGGTTCGGGGTAGGGTTAGGGTTCGGGTTCGGGTGAGGGTACGGGTTCTGGTTCGGGTTAGGGGTTAGGGTTCGTGTTAGGGTTAGGGTTAGGGTTAGTTTTAGGGTTAGGGTTCGCGTTAGGGTTTGGGTTAGGGTTAGGGTTAGTGTTCGGGTTAGGGTTAGGTTTAGGCTTCGGGTTAGGTTTCGGGTTAAGTTTAGGGTTAGGGTTCGGGTTAGGGTTCGGGTTCGGGTTAGGGTTCGGATTCGGGTATTTTTAGGGTTAGGGTTCGGGTTAGGTTTCGGGTTAGGGTTAGGGTTAGGGTTCGGGTTAGGGTTCGGGTTAGGGTTAGGGTTAGGGTTAGGGTTAGATTTAGGGTTCCGGTTCGGGTTAGGGTTAGGGTTCGGGTTAGGGTTCGGGTTAGGTTTCGGGTTAGGGTTCAGGTTAGGTTTAGGTTTCGTGTTAGGGTTAGGGTTAGGTTTCGGGTTAGGGTTAGGTTTTGGGTTAGGGTTGGGTTCGGGTTAGGTTTCGGGTTAGGGTTCGGGTTCGGGTTAGGGTTAGGGGTTAGTGTTCAGGTTAGGGTTAGGGTTAGGGTTCGGGTTAGGGTTAGGGTTAGGGTTCGGGTTAGGGTTAGGGTTAGAGTTAGGGTTAGGGTTCGGGTTACGGTTAGGTTTTAGGGTAGGGTTAGGGTTAGGGTTAGGGTTAGGGTTCGGTTTAGGGTTAGTGTTAGGTTTCGGGTTAGGGTTAGGGTTAGGGTTAGGGTTCGCGTTAGGGTTCAGGTTAGGGTTAGGGTTCGGGTTACGATTAGGTTTAGTGTTAGAATTAGGTTTAGGGTTAGGGTCGGGTTAGGGTTCGGGTTAGGGATAGGGTTAGGGTTCGGGTTAGGGTTCGGGTTAGGTTTAGGTTTCGGGTAGGTTTAGGGTTAGGGTTAGGGTTAGGGTTCGGGTTAGGGTTCGGGTTAGGGTTAGGTTTAGGTTTCGGGTTAGGTTTAGGTTTAGGGTTAGAGTTAGGGTTAGGGTTCGGGTTCGGGTTAGGGTTCGGGTTCGGGTTAGGGTTCGGGTTTGGGTTAGGGTTAGGGGTTAGTGTTCAGGTTAGGGTTAGGGTTAGTGTTAGGGTTAGATTAGGGTTTGGGTTAGGGTTAGGGGTTAGGGTAGGTTTAGGGTTAGGGTTAGGGTTAGGGTTCGGGTTAGGGTTAGGGTTAGGGTTAGGGTTCGGGTTAGGGTTAGGGTTAGGGTTAGGGTTCACGTTAGGGTTAGTGTTATGGTTTGGGTTCGGGTTCGGGGTAGGGTTAGGGTTCGGGTTCGGGTTAGGGTTCGGGTTCGGGTTCGGGTTAGATGTTAGGGTTCGGGTTATGGTTAGGGTTAGGGTTCGGGTTAGGGTTAGGGTTAGGGTTAGGGTTACATTAGGGTTCGGGTTTGGGTTAGGGGTTAGGGTAGGGTTAGGGTTAGGGTTAGGGTTCGGGTTCGGGTTAGGGTTAGGGTTAGGGAAGGGTTAGGGTTAGGGTTCGGTTTACGGTTAGGGTTAGGGTTAGGGTTCGGGTTAGGGTTAGGGTTAGGGTTAGGGTTCGGGTTAGGGTTAGGGTTCAGGTTAGGGGTCGGTTTAGGGTTAGGTTTAGGGTTAGGGTTCGGGTTCGGCTTAGGGTTAGGTTTTGGGTTCGGGTTAGGGTTCGGTTTAGGGTTAGGGTTAGGGTTAGGGTTAGGGTTCGGGTTAGGGTTAGGGTTCTGGTTAGGGTTCGGGTTAGGGTTCGGTTAGGGTTAAGGTTCGGGTTAGGGTTAGGGTTAGGGTTAGGGTTAGGGTTAGGGTTCGGGTTAGGGTTAGGGTTAGGTTTAGGGTTAGGGTTAGGGTTCGGGTTAGGAATAGGGTTATGGTTTGGGTTCGGGTTCGGGGTAGGGTTAGGGTTCGGGTTCCGGTGAGGGTACGGGTTCTGGTTCGGGTTAGGGGTTAGGGTTCGTGTTAGGGTTAGGGTTAGGGTTAGTTTTAGGGTTAGGGTTCGCGTTAGGGTTTGGGTTAGGGTTAGGGTTAGTGTTCGGATTAGGGTTAGGTTTAGGCTTCGGGTTAGGTTTCGGGTTGTTTAGGGTTAGGGTTCGGGTTAGGGTTCGGGTTCGGGTTAGGGTTCGGATTCGGGTATTGTTAGGGTTAGGGTTCGGGTTAGGTTTCGGGTTAGGGTTAGGGTTAGGGTTCGGGTTTGGGTTAGGGCTAGGGTTAGGGGTTTGTGTTAGGGTTAGGTTTAGGGTTAGGGTTAGGGTTCGGGTTCGGCTTAGGGTTAGGGTTCGGGTTAGGGTTCGGTTTAGTGTTTGGGTTAGGGTTCGGGTTAGGGTTCGGGTTAGGGTTCAGGTTAGGGTTAGAGTTAGGGTTAGGGTTAGGGTTCGGGTTCGGGTTAGGGTTAGGGTTCGGGTTAGGGTTAGGTTTAGGGTTCAGATTAGGGTACGGGTTCAGTTTAGGGTTAGAGTAAGGGTTCGGTTTAGGGTTAGGGTTAGGGTTAGGGTTAGGATTAGGGTTAGGGTTAGGTTTAGGGTTAGGGTTGGGTTTAGGGTTAGGGTTCGGGTTAGGGTTCGGTTTAGGGTTCGGGTTAGGGTTAGGGTTAGGGTTCGGGTTAGGGTTAGGTTTAGGGTTAGTGTTAGGTTTAGGGTTAGGTTTCGGGTTAGGGCTAGGGTTAGGGTTAGGGTTCGGTTTAGGGTTAGGTTTAGGGTTCGGGTTCGGGTTCGGGTTTGGGTTAGGGTTCGGGTTCGGGTTAGGGTTCGGGTTCGGGTTAGGGTTCGGGTTCGGGTTAGGGTTAGGGGTTAGTGTTCAGGTTAGGGTTAGGGTTAGGGTTCGGGTTAGGGTTAGGGTTAGGGTTCGGGTTAGGTTTAGGGTTAGAGTTAGGGTTAGGGTTCGGGTTACGGTTAGGGTTTAGGGTAGGGTTAGGGTTAGGGTTAGGGTTAGGGTTAGGGTTCGGGTTAGGGTTAGTGTTAGGTTTCGGGTTAGGGTTAGGGTTAGGGTTACGGTTCGCGTTAGGGTTCAAGTTAGGGTTATGGTTCGGGTTACGATTAGGTTTAGGGTTAGAATTAGGTTTGGGGTTAGGGTCGGGTTAGGGTTCGGGTTAGGGATAGGGTTAGGGTTCGGGTTAGGGTTCAGATTAGGGTTAGGTTTCGGGTAGGTTTAGGGTTAGGGTTAGGGTTTGGGTTAGGGTTCGGGTTAGGGTTAGGTTTAGGTTTCGGTTTAGGTTTAGGTTAGGGTTAGAGTTAGGGTTAGGGTTCGGGTTCGGGTTAGGGTTCGGGTTCGGGTTAGGGTTCGGGTTCGGGTTAGGGTTAGGGGTTAGTGTTCAGGTTAGGGTTAGGGTTAGGGTTAGGGTTAGATTAGGGTTTGGGTTAGGGTTAGGGGTTAGGGTAGGTTTAGGTTTAGGGTTAGGGTTAGGGTTCGGGTTAGGGTTAGGGTTAGGGTTAGGGTTAGGGTTCGGGTTAGGGTTAGGGTTCGGGTTAGGGTTCACGTTAGGGTTAGTGTTATGGTTTGGGTTCGGGTTCGGAGTAGGGTTAGGGTTCGGGTTCGGGTTAGGGTTCGGGTTCGGGTTCGGGTTAGAGGTTAGGTTTCGGGTTATGGTTAGGGTTAGGGTTCGGGTTAGGGTTAGGGTTAGGTTTAGGGTTCGGGTTAGGGTTTGGTTTAGGGTTAAGGTAAGGGTTCGGGTTAGGGTTAGGGTTAGGGTTCGGGTTAGGGTTCGGGTTAGGGTTACGGGTAAGGGTTAGGGTGAGGTTTGGGGTTAGGTTTCGGGTTAGGTTTAGGGTTAGGGTTCGGGTTAGGGTTCGGGTTAAGGTTAGGGTTAGGGTTCGGGTTAGGATTAGGATTAGGGTTAGGGTTAGGGTTAGGTTTTAGGGTTAGGGTTAGGGTTAGGGTTAGGGTTAGGGGTTTGGGTTAGGGTTAGGGTTAGGGTTAGGTTTAGGATTCGGGTTCGGGTTAGGGTTAGGGTTCGGGTTAGGGTTAGGGCTTAGGGTAGGGTTAGGTTTAGGGTTAGGGTTAGGGTTCGGGTTCGGGTTAGGGTTAGGTTTAGGTTTCGGATTACGGTTAGGGTTACGGTTACGGTTCGCGTTAGGGCTAGTGTTATGGTTTGGCTTCAGGTTCGGGGTAGGGTTAGGGATCGGGTTCGGGTTAGGGTTCTGGTTCGGGTTCGGGTTAGATATTAGGGTTCGGGTTATGGTTAGGGTTAGGGTTCGGGTTAGGGTTAGGGTTAGGGTTGGGGTTAGGTTTCGGTTTAGGGTTTGGGTTAGGGTTAGTGTTAGGGTTCGGGTAATGGTTAGGGTTAGTGTTCGGGTTAGGTTTCGGGTTAGGGTTAGGGGTTAGGGTTAGTGTTAGGTTTAGGGTTAGGTTTCGGGTTCGGGTTAGGGTTCGGATTCGGGTATTGTTAGGGTTAGGGGTCGGGTTAGGTTTCGGGTTAGGGTTAGGGTTAGGGTTAGGGTTCGGGTTAGGGTTCGGGTTAGGGTTAGGGTTAGGGTTAGGGTTAGATTTAGGGTTCCGGTTCGGGTTAGGGTTAGGGTTCGGGTTAGGGTTCGGGTTAGGTTTCGGGTTAGGGTTCAGGTTAGGTTTAGGTTTCGGGTTAGGGTTAGGGTTAGGTTTCTGGTTAGGGTTAGGTTTTGGGTTAGGGTTGGGTTCGGGTTAGATTTCGGGTTAGGGTTAGTGTTCGGGTTCGGGTTAGGTTTAGGGTTCGGGTTAGGGTTAAGGTTAGTGTTCGAGTTAGGCTTAGGGTTCGGGTTTGGGTTAGGGTTAGGGTTAGGTGTTTGTGTTAGGGTTAGGTTTAGGGTTAGGGTTAGGGTTCGGGTTCGGCTTAGGGTTAGGGTTCGGGTTAGGGTTCGGTTTAGGGTTTGGGTTAGGGTTCGGGTTAGGGTTCGGTTTAGGGTTCAGGTTAGGGTTAGAGTTAGGGTTAGGGTTAGGGTTCGGGTTCGGGTTAGGGTTAGGGTTCGGGTTAGGTTAGGTTTAGGGTTCAGATTAGGGTACGGGTTCAGTTTAGGGTTAGAGTAAGGGTTCGGTTTAGGGTTAGGGTTAGGGTTAGGGTTAGGATTAGGGTTAGGGTTAGGTTTAGGTTTAGGGTTGGGTTTAGGGTTAGGGTTTGGGTTAGGGTTTTGTTAGGGTTAGGGTTAGGGTTCGGTTTAGGGTTCGGGTTAGGGTTAGGGTTAGGGTTCGGGTTAGGGTTAGGTTTAGGGTTAGAGTTAGGGTTAGGGTTAGGGTTCGGGTTAGGGCTAGGGTTAGGGTTAGGGTTCGGGTTAGGGTTAGGTTTAGGGTTCGGGTTCGGGTTCAGGTTTGGGTTAGGGTTCGGGTTCAGGTTAGGGTTCGGGTTCGGGTTAGGGTTCGGGTTCGGGTTAGGGTTAGGGGTTAGTGTTCAGGTTAGGGTTAGGGTTAGGGTTCGGGTTAGGGTTAGGGTTAGGTTTCGGGTTAGGGTTAGGGTTAGAGTTAGGGTTAGGGTTCGTGTTACGGTTAGTGTTTAGGGTAGGGTTAGGGTTAGGGTTTGGGTTAGGGTTAGGGTTCGGGTTAGGGTTAGTGTTAGGTTTCGGGTTAGGGTTAGGGTTAGGGTTAGGGTTCGCGTTAGGGTTCAGGTTAGGGTTAGGGTTCGGGTTACGATTAGGTTTAGTGTTAGAATTAGGTTTAGGGTTAGGGTCGGGTTAGGGTTCGGGTTAGGGATAGGGTTAGGGTTCGGGTTAGGGTTCGGGTTAGGGTTAGGTTTCGGGTAGGTTTAGGGTTAGGGTTAGGGTTAGGGTTCGGGTTAGGGTTCGAGTTAGGGTTAGGTTTAGGTTTCGGGTTAGGTTTAGGTTTAGGGTTAGAGTTAGGGTTAGGGTTCTGGTTCGGGATAGGGTTCGGGTTCGGGTTAGGGTTCGGGTTCGGGTTAGGGTTAGGGGTTAGTGTTCAGGTTAGGGTTAGGGTTAGGGTTAGGGTTAGATTAGGGTTTGGGTTAGGGTTAGGGGTTAGGGTAGGTTTAGGGTTAGGGTTAGGGTTCGGGTTAGGGTTAGGGTTAGGGTTAGGGTTAGGGTTCGGGTTAGGGTTAGGGTTAGGGTTAGTGTTAGGGTTCACGTTAGGGTTAGTGTTATGGTTTGGGTTCGGGTTCGGGGTAGGGTTAGGGTTCGGGTTCGGGTTAGGGTTCGGGTTCGGGTTCGGGTTAGAGGTTAGGGTTCGGGTTATGGTTAGGGTTAGGGTTCGGGTTAGGTTTAGGGTTAGGGTTAGGGTTCGGGTTAGGGTTTGGTTTAGGGTTAAGGTAAGGGTTCGGGTTAGGGTTAGGGTTAGGGTTCGGGTTAGGGTTCGGGTTAGGGTTACGGGTAAGGGTTAGGGTGAGGTTTGGGGTTAGGGTTCGGGTTAGGTTTAGGGTTAGGGTTCGGGTTAGGTTTCGGGTTAAAGTTAGGGTTAGGGTTCGGGTTAGGATTAGGATTAGGGTTAGGGTTAGTGTTAGGTTTTAGGGTTAGGGTTAGGGTTAGGGTTAGGGTTAGGGGTTTGGGTTAGGGTTAGGGTTAGGGTTAGGGTTAGGTCTAGGATTCGGGTTCGGGTTAGGGTTAGGGTTCGGGTTAGGGTTCGGTTTAGGATTCGGGTTAGAGTTCGGGGAAGGGTTCGTGTTAGGGTTCGGGTTAGGGTTAGGGTTAGTGTTCGGGTTCGGGTTAGGGTTAGGGTTCGGGTTAGGGTTAGGGTTCAGGTTAGGGTTCGGGTTCGGTTTAGGGATAGGGTTAGGGTTGGGGTTAGGGTTCGGGTTAGGGTTAGGGTTAGGGTTCGAGTTAGGGTTCGGGTTAGGGTTAGGATTCGGGTAAGGGGTTAGGGTTCGGGTTCGGGTTCGGGTTAGGGTGAGGGTTAGCGTTAGGGTTCGGGTTAGGTTTCGGGTTAGGGTTAGGGTTAGGATTAGGGTTAGGGTTCGGGTTAGTGTTAAGTTTAGGGTTCGGGTTCGGGTTCGTGTTTGGGTTAGGTTTCGGGTTCGGTTTAGGGTTCGTGTTCGGTTTAGGGTTCGGGTTCGTTTTAGGGTTAGGGGTTAGTGTTCAGGTTAGGGTTAGGGTTAGGGATCGGGTTAGGGTTCGGGTTTGGGTTAGGGTTAGGGTTAGGGTTCGGGTTAGGGTTAGGGCTTAGGGTAGGGTAAGGGTTAGGGTTAGGGTTAGGGTTCGGGTTAGGGTTAGGGTTAGGGTTAGGGTTCGGGTTACGGTTAGGGTTACGGTTATGGTTCGCGTTAGGGATAGTGTTATGGTTTGGCTTCAGGTTCGGGGTAGGGTTAGGGATCGGGTTCGGGTTAGGGTTCTGGTTCGGGTTCGGGTTAGATGTTAGGGTTCGGGTTATGGTTAGGGTTAGGGTTCGGGTTAGGGTTAGGGTTAGGGTTGGGGTTAGGGTTCGGTTTAGGGTTTGGGTTAGGGTTAGGTTTAGGGTTCGGGTAATGGTTAGGTTAGTGTTCGGGTTAGGTTTCGGGTTAGGGTTAGGGGTTAGGGTTAGGGTTAGGTTTAGGGTTAGGTTTCGGGTTCGGGTTAGGGTTAGGATTCGGGTTAGGATTAGGTTTTGGGTTAGGGTTAGGGTTCGGGTTAGGGTTAGGGTTAGGGTTAGGGTTAGGGTTAGGTTTTAGGGTTAGGGTTAGGGTTAGGGTTCGGGTTAGGGTTAGGTTTAGGGTTAGGTTTAGGGTTCGGGTTAGGAATAGGGTTATGGTATGGGTTCGGGTTCGGAGTAGGGTTAGGGTTCGGGTTCGGGTGAGGGTACTGGTTCTGGTTCGGGTTAGGGGTTAGGGTTCGGGTTAGGGTTAGGGTTAGTGTTATGGTTAGTTTTAGGGTTAGGGTTCGGGTTAGGGTTTGGTTTAGGGTTCGGGTTAGAGTTAGGTTTAGGGTTAGGGTTCGGGTTCGGTGTTAGGGTTAGGGTTAGGGTTCGAGTTAGGGTTCGGGTTAGGGTTAGGATTCGGGTAAGGGGTTAGGGTTCGGGTTCGTGTTACGGTTAGTGTTAGGGTTAGGGTTAGGGTTAGTGTTAGGGTTAGGGTTCGGGTTAGGGTTAGGGTTCGTTTTAGGGTTAGTGTTAGGGTTAGGGTTAGGGTTAGGGTTAAGGTTAGGGTTCGGGTTAGGGTTCGGGTTAGGGTTCGGGTTAGGGTTAAGGTTCGGGTTAGGGTTAGGGTTAGGGTTAGGGTTAGGGTTAGGGTTCGGGTTAGGGTTAGGGTTAGGTTTAGGGTTAGGGTTAGGGTTCGGGTTAGGAATAGGGTTATGGTTTGGGTTCGGGTTCGAAGTAGGGTTAGGGTTCGGGTTCGGGTGAGGGTACGGGTTCTGGTTCGGGTAAGGGGTTAGGGTTCGGGTTAGGGTTAGGGTTAGGTTTAGGGTTAGTTTTAGGGTTAGGGTTCGCGTTAGGGTTTGGGTTAGGGTTAGGGTTAGGCTTCGGGTTAGGGTTAGGGTTAGGCTTCGGGTTAGGTTTTGGGTTAAGTTTAGGGTTAGGGTTCGGGTTAGGGTTCGGGTTCGGGGTAGGGTTCGGATTCGGGTATTGTTAGGGTTAGGGTTCGGGTTAGGTTTCGGGTTAAGGTTAAGGTTAGGGTTAGGGTTCGGGTTAGGGTTCGGGTTAGGGTTAGGGTTAGGGTTAGGGTTAGATTTAGGGTTCCGGTTCGGGTTAGGGTTAGGGTTCGGGTTAGGGTTCGGGTTAGGTTTCGGGTTAGGGTTCAGGTTAGGTTTAGGTTTAGGGTTAGGGTTAGGGTTAGGGTTAGGGTTAGTGTTAGGGTTCACGTTAGGGTTAGTGTTATGGTTTGGGTTCGGGTTCGGGGTAGGGTTAGGGTTCGGGTTCGGGTTAGGGTTCGGGTTCGGGTTCGGGTTAGAGGTTAGGGTTCGGGTTATGGTTAGGGTTAGGGTTCGGGTTAGGTTTAGGGTTAGGGTTAGGGTTCGGGTTAGGGTTTGGTTTAGGGTTAAGGTAAGGGTTCGGGTTAGGGTTAGGGTTAGGGTTCGGGTTAGGGTTCGGGTTAGGGTTACGGGTAAGGGTTAGGGTGAGGTTTGGGGTTAGGGTTCGGGTTAGGTTTAGGGTTAGGTTTCGGGTTAGGTTTCGGGTTAAGGTTAGGGTTAGGGTTCGGGTTAGGATTAGGATTAGGGTTAGGGTTAGTGTTAGGTTTTAGGGTTAGGGTTAGGGTTAGGGTTAGGGTTAGGGGTTTGGGTTAGGGTTAGGGTTAGGGTTAGGGTTAGGTCTAGGATTCGGGTTCGGGTTAGGGTTAGGGTTCGGGTTAGGGTTCGGTTTAGGATTCGGGTTAGAGTTCGGGGAAGGGTTCGTGTTAGGGTTCGGGTTAGGGTTAGGGTTAGTGTTCGGGTTCGGGTTAGGGTTAGGGTTCGGGTTAGGGTTAGGGTTCAGGTTAGGGTTCGGGTTCGGTTTAGGGATAGGGTTAGGGTTGGGGTTAGGGTTCGGGTTAGGGTTAGGGTTAGGGTTCGAGTTAGGGTTCGGGTTAGGGTTAGGATTCGGGTAAGGGGTTAGGGTTCGGGTTCGGGTTCGGGTTAGGGTGAGGGTTAGCGTTAGGGTTCGGGTTAGGTTTCGGGTTAGGGTTAGGGTTAGGATTAGGGTTAGGGTTCGGGTTAGTGTTAAGTTTAGGGTTCGGGTTCGGGTTCGTGTTTGGGTTAGGTTTCGGGTTCGGTTTAGGGTTCGTGTTCGGTTTAGGGTTCGGGTTCGTTTTAGGGTTAGGGGTTAGTGTTCAGGTTAGGGTTAGGGTTAGGGATCGGGTTAGGGTTCGGGTTTGGGTTAGGGTTAGGGTTAGGGTTCGGGTTAGGGTTAGGGCTTAGGGTAGGGTTAGGGTTAGGGTTAGGGTTAGGGTTCGGGTTAGGGTTAGGGTTAGGGTTAGGGTTCGGGTTACGGTTAGGGTTACGGTTATGGTTCGCGTTAGGGATAGTGTTATGGTTTGGCTTCAGGTTCGGGGTAGGGTTAGGGATCGGGTTCGGGTTAGGGTTCTGGTTCGGGTTCGGGTTAGATGTTAGGGTTCGGGTTATGGTTAGGGTTAGGGTTCGGGTTAGGGTTAGGGTTAGGGTTGGGGTTAGGGTTCGGTTTAGGGTTTGGGTTAGGGTTAGGTTTAGGGTTCGGGTAATGGTTAGGTTAGTGTTCGGGTTAGGTTTCGGGTTAGGGTTAGGGGTTAGGGTTAGGGTTAGGTTTAGGGTTAGGTTTCGGGTTCGGGTTAGGGTTAGGATTCGGGTTAGGATTAGGTTTTGGGTTAGGGTTAGGGTTCGGGTTAGGGTTAGGGTTAGGGTTAGGGTTAGGGTTAGGTTTTAGGGTTAGGGTTAGGGTTAGGGTTCGGGTTAGGGTTAGGTTTAGGGTTAGGTTTAGGGTTCGGGTTAGGAATAGGGTTATGGTATGGGTTCGGGTTCGGAGTAGGGTTAGGGTTCGGGTTCGGGTGAGGGTACTGGTTCTGGTTCGGGTTAGGGGTTAGGGTTCGGGTTAGGGTTAGGGTTAGTGTTATGGTTAGTTTTAGGGTTAGGGTTCGGGTTAGGGTTTGGTTTAGGGTTCGGGTTAGAGTTAGGTTTAGGGTTAGGGTTCGGGTTCGGTGTTAGGGTTAGGGTTAGGGTTCGAGTTAGGGTTCGGGTTAGGGTTAGGATTCGGGTAAGGGGTTAGGGTTCGGGTTCGTGTTACGGTTAGTGTTAGGGTTAGGGTTAGGGTTAGTGTTAGGGTTAGGGTTCGGGTTAGGGTTAGGGTTCGTTTTAGGGTTAGTGTTAGGGTTAGGGTTAGGGTTAGGGTTAAGGTTAGGGTTCGGGTTAGGGTTCGGGTTAGGGTTCGGGTTAGGGTTAAGGTTCGGGTTAGGGTTAGGGTTAGGGTTAGGGTTCGGGTTAGGGTTAGGGTTAGGTTTAGGGTTAGGGTTAGGGTTCGGGTTAGGAATAGGGTTATGGTTTGGGTTCGGGTTCGAGGTAGGGTTAGGGTTCGGGTTCGGGTGAGGGTACGGGTTCTGGTTCGGGTAAGGGGTTAGGGTTCGGGTTAGGGTTAGGGTTAGGTTTAGGGTTAGTTTTAGGGTTAGGGTTCGCGTTAGGGTTTGGGTTAGGGTTAGGGTTAGGCTTCGGGTTAGGGTTAGGGTTAGGCTTCGGGTTAGGTTTTGGGTTAAGTTTAGGGTTAGGGTTCGGGTTAGGGTTCGGGTTCGGGGTAGGGTCGGATTCGGGTATTGTTAGGGTTAGGGTTCGGGTTAGGTTTCGGGTTAGGGTTAAGGTTAGGGTTAGGGTTCGGGTTAGGGTTCGGGTTAGGGTTAGGGTTAGGGTTAGGGTTAGATTTAGGGTTCCGGTTCGGGTTAGGGTTAGGGTTCGGGTTAGGTTTCGGGTTAGGGTTCAGGTTAGGTTTAGGTTTAGGGTTAGGGTTAGGGTTAGGTTTCGGGTTAGGGTTAGGTTTTGGGTTAGGGTTGGGTTCGGGTTAGGTTTCGGGTTAGGGTTAGGGTTCGGGTTCGGGTTAGGGTTCGGGTTAGGGTTAAGGTTAGGGTTCGGGTTAGGGTTAGGGTTCGGGTTTGGGATAGGGTTAGGGTTAGGGGTTTGTGTTAGGGTTAGATTTAGGGTTAGGGTTAGGGTTCGGGTTCGGCTTAGGGTTAGGGGTCGGGTTAGGGTTCGGTTTAGGGTTTGGGTTAGGGTTCGGGTTAGGGTTCGGGTTAGGGTTCAGGTTAGGGTTAGAGTTAGGGTTAGGGTTAGGTTTCGGGTTCGGGTTAGGGTTAGGGTTCGGGTTACGGTTAGGTTTAGGGTTCAGATTAGGGTACGGGTTCAGTTTAGGGTTAGAGTAACGGTTCGGTTTAGGGTTAGGGTTAGGGTTAGGGTTAGGATTAGGGTTAGGGTTAGGTTTATGGTTAGGGTTGGATTTAGGGTTAGGGTTCGGGTTAGGGTTCGGGTTAGGGTTAGGGTTAGGGTTCGGTTTAGGGTTCGGGTTAGGGTTAGGGTTAGGGTTCGGGTTAGGGTTAGGTTTAGGGTTAGAGTTAGGGTTAGGGTTAGGGTTCGGGTTAGGGCTAGGGTTAGGGTTAGGGTTCGGGTTAGGGTTAGGTTTAGGGTTCGGGTTCGGGTTCGGGTTTGGGTTAGGGTTCGGTTTCGGGTTAGGGTTCGGGTTCGGGTTAGGGTTCGGGTTCGGGTTAGGGTTAGGGGTTAGTGTTCAGGTTAGTGTTAGGGTTAGGGTTCGGGTTAGGGTTAGGGTTAGGGTTCGGGTTAGGGTTAGGGTTAGAGTTAGGGTTAGGTTTCGGGTTACGGTTAGGGTTTAGGGTAGGGTTAGGGTTAGGGTTAGGGTTAGGGTTAGGGTTCGGGTTAGGGTTAGTGTTAGGTTTCGGGTTAGGGTTAGGGTTAGGGTTAGGGTTCGCGTTAGGGTTCAGGTTAGGGTTAGGGTTTGGGTTACGATTAGGTTTAGTGTTAGAATTAGGTTTAGGGTTAGTGTCGGGTTAGGGTTCGGGTTAGGGATAGGGTTAGGGTTCGGGTTAGGGTTCGGGTTAGGGTTAGGTTTCGGGTAGGTTTAGGGTTAGGGTTAGGGTTAGGGTTCGGTTTAGGGTTCGGGTTAGGGTTAGGTTTAGGTTTCGGGTTAGGTTTAGGTTTAGGGTTAGAGTTAGGGTTAGGGTTCGGGTTCGGGTTAGGGTTCGGGTTCGGGTTAGGCTTCGGGTTCGGGTTAGTGTTAGGGGTTAGTGTTCAGGTTAGGGTTAGGGTTAGGGTTAGGGTTAGATTAGGGTTGTGGTTTGGGTTAGGGGTGAGGGTAGGTTTAGGGTTAGGGTTAGGGTTAGGGTTCGGGTTAGGGTTAGGGTTAGGGTTAGGGTTCGGGTTAGGGTTAGGGTTAGGGTTCACGTTAGGGTTAGTGTTATGGTTTGGGTTCGGGTTTGGGGTAGGGTTAGGGTTCGGGTTCGGGTTAGGGTTCGGGTTCAGGTTCGGGTTAGAGGTTAGGGTTCGGGTTATGGTTAGGGTTAGGGTTCGGGTTAGGGTTAGGGTTAGGGTTAGGGTTCGGGTTAGGGTTTGGTTTAGGGTTAAGGTAAGGGTTCGGGTTAGGGTTAGGGTTAGGGTTCGGGTTAGGGTTCGTGTTAGGGTTACGGGTAAGGGTTAGGGTGAGGTTTGGGGTTAGGGTTCGGGTTAGGTTTAGGGTTAGGGTTCGGGTTAGGGTTCGGGTTAAGGTTAGGGTTAGGGTTCGGGTTAGGATTAGGAATAGGGTTAGGGTTAGGGTTAGGTTTTAGGGTTAGGGTTAGGGTTAGGGTTAGGGTTAGGGGTTTGGGTTAGGGTTAGGGTTAGGGTTAGGGTTAGGTTTAGGATTCGGGTTAGGGTTAGGGTTCGGGTTATGGTTCGGTTTAGGGTTCGGGTTAGGGTTCGGGGAAGGGTTCGGGTTAGGGTTCGGGTTAGGGTTAGGGTTAGGGTTCGGGTTCGGGTTAGGGTTAGGGTTCGGGTTAGGGTTAGGGTTCAGTTTAGGGTTCGGGTTCGGTTTAGGGATAGGGTTAGGGTTGGGGTTAGGGTTCGGGTTAGGGTTAGGGTTAGGGTTCGAGTTAGGGTTCGGGTTAGGGTTAGGATTCGGGTAAGGGGTTAGGGTTCGGGTTCGGGTTCGGGTTAGGGTTAGGGTTAGGGTTAGGGTTCGGGTTAGGTTTCGGCTTAGGGTTAGGGTTAGGATTAGTGTTAGGGTTCGGGTTAGTGTTAAGTTTAGGGTTCGGGTTCGGGTTCGTGTTTGAGTTATGGTTCGGGTTCGGGTTAGCTTTCGTGTTCGGTTTAGGGTTCGGGGTCGTTTTAGGGTTAGGGGTTAGTGTTCAGGTTAGGGTTAGGGTTAGGGTTCGGGTTAGGGTTCGGGTTTGGGTTAGGGTTAGGGTTAGGGTTCGGGTTAGGGTTAGGGCTTAGGGTAGGGTTAGGGTTCGGTGTTAGGGTTAGGGTTCGGGTTAGGGTTCGGGTTAGGGTTAGGATTCGGGTAAGGGGTTAGGGTTCGGGTTCGGGTTAGGGTTAGGGTTAGGGTCAGGGTTAGGTTTAGTGTTAGGGTTAGGGTTCGGGTTAGGGTTAGGGTTCGGTTTAGGGTTAGTGTTAGGGTTAGGGTTAGGGTTAGGGTTAAGGTTAGGGTTCGGGTTAGGGTTCGGGTTAGGGTTCGGTTTAGGGTTAAGGTTCGGGTTAGTGTTAGGGTTAGGGTTAGGGTTAGGGTTAGGGTTCGGGTTAGGGTTAGGGTTAGGTTTAGGGTTAGGGTTAGGGTTCGGGTTAGGGATAGGGTTATGGTTTGGGTTCGGGTTCGGGGTAGGGTTAGGGTTCGGGTTCTGGTGAGGGTACGGGTTCTGGTTCGGGTTAGGGGTTAGGGTTTGTGTTAGGGTTAGGGTTAGGGTTAGTTTTAGGGTTAGGGTTCGCGTTAGGGTTGGGGTTAGGGTTAGGGTTAGTGTTCGGGTTAGGGTTAGGTTTAGGCTTCGGGTTAGGTTTCGGGTTAAGTTTAGGGTTAGGGTTCGGGTTAAGGTTCGGGTTCGGGTTAGGGTTCGGATTAGGGTATTGTTAGGGTTAGGGTTCGGGTTAGGTTTCGGGTTAGGGTTAGGGTTAGGTTTAGGGTTCGGGTTAGGGTTCGGGTTAGGGTTAGGGTTAGGGTTAGGGTTAGATTTAGGGTTCCGGTTCGGGTTAGGGTTAGGGTTCGGGTTAGGGTTCGGGTTAGGTTTCGGGTTAGGGTTCAGGTTAGGTTTAGGTTTCGGGTTAGGGTTAGGGTTAGGTTTCGGGTTGGGGTTAGGTTTTGGGTTAGGGTTGGGTTCGGGTTAGGTTTCGGGTTAGGGTTAGGGTTCGGGTTCGGGTTCGGGTTAGGTTTAGGGTTCGGGTTAGGGTTAAGGTTAGGGTTCGGGTTAGGGTTAGGGTTCGGGTTTGGGTTAGGGTTAGGGTTAAGTGTTTGTGTTAGGGTTAGGTTTAGGGTTAGGGTTAGGGTTCGGGTTCGGCTTAGGGTTAGGGTTCGGGTTAGGGTTCGGTTTAGGGTTTGGGTTAGGGTTCGTGTTAGGGTTCGGGTTAGGGTTCAGGTTAGGGTTAGAGTTAGGGTTAGGGTTAGGGTTCGGGTTCGGGTTAGGGTTAGGGTTCGGGTTAGGGTTAGGTTTAGGGTTCAGATTAGGGTACGGGTTCAGTTTAGGGTTAGAGTAAGGGTTCGGTTTAGGGTTAGGGTTAGGGTTAGGGTTAGGATTAGGGTTAGGGTTAGGTTTAGGGTTAGGGTTGGGTTTAGGGTTAGGGTTCGGGTTAGGGTTCGGGTTCGGGTTAGGGTTAGGGTTCGGTTTAGGTTTCGGGTTAGGGTTAGGGTTAGGGTTCGGGTTAGGTTTAGGTTTAGGGTTAGAGTTAGGGTTAGGGTTAGGGTTCGGGTTAGGGCTAGGGTTAGGGTTAGGGTTCGGGTTAGGGTTAGGTTTAGGGTTCGGGTTCGGGTTCGGGTTTGGGTTTGGGTTCGGGTTCGGGTTAGGGTTCGGGTTCGGGTTAGGGTTCGGGTTCGGGTTAGGGTTAGGGGTTAGTGTTCAGGTTAGGGTTAGGGTTAGGGTTCGGGTTAGGGTTAGGGTTAGGGTTCGGGTTACGGTTAGGGTTAGAGTTAGGGTTAGGGTTCGGGTTACGGTTAGGGTTTAGGGTAGGGTTAGGGTTAGGGTTAGGGTTAGGGTTAGGGTTCGGGTTAGGGTTAGTGTTAGGTTTCGGGTTAGGGTTAGGGTTAGGGTTAGGGTTCGCGTTAGGGTTCAAGTTAGGGTTAGGGTTCGGGTTATGATTAGGTTTAGGGTTAGAATTAGGTTTAGGGTTAGGGTCGGGTTAGGGTTCGGGTTAGGGATAGGGTTAGGGTTCGGGTTAGGTTTCGGATTAGGGTTAGGTTTCGGGTAGGTTTAGGGTTAGGGTTAGGGTTCGGGTTAGGGTTCGGGTTAGGGTTAGGTTTAGGTTTCGGGTTAGGTTTAGGTTTAGGGTTAGAGTTAGCGTTAGGGTTCGGGTTCGGGTTAGGGTTCGGGTTCGGGTTAGGGTTCGGGTTCGGGTTAGGGTTAGGGGTTAGTGTTCAGTTTAGGGTTAGGGTTAGGGTTAGGGTTAGATTAGGGTTTGGGTTAGGGTTAGGGGTTAGGGTAGGTTTAGGGTTAGGGTTAGGGTTAGGGTTCGGGTTAGGGTTAGGGTTAGGGTTAGGGTTAGGGTTCGGGTTAGGGTTAGGGTTAGGGTTAGGGTTCACGTTAGGGTTAGTGTTATGGTTTGGGTTCGGGTTCGGGGTAGGGTTAGGGTTCGGGTTCGGGTTAGGGTTCGGGTTCGGGTTCGGGTTAGAGGTTAGGGTTCGGGTTATGGTTAGGGTTAGGGTTCGGGTTAGGGTTAGGGTTAGGGTTAGGGTTCGGGTTAGGGTTTGGTTTAGGGTTAAGGTAAGGGTTCGGGTTAGGGTTAGGGTTAGGGTTCGGGTTAGGGTTCGGGTTAGGGTTACGGGTAAGGGTTAGGGTGAGGTTTGGGGTTAGGTTTCGGGTTAGGTTTAGGGTTAGGGTTCGGGTTAGGGTTCGGGTTAAGGTTAGGGTTAGGGTTCGGGTTAGGATTAGGATTAGGGTTAGGGTTAGGGTTAGGTTTTAGGGTTAGGGTTAGGGTTAGGGTTAGGTTTAGGGGTTTGGGTTAGGGTTAGGGTTAGGGTTAGGTTTAGGATTCGGGTTCGGGTTAGGGTTAGGGTTCGGGTTAGGGTTAGGGCTTAGGGTAGGGTTAGGGTTAGGGTTAGGGTTAGGGTTCGGGTTCGGGTTAGGGTTAGGGTTAGGGTTCGGATTACGGTTAGGGTTACGGTTACGGTTCGCGTTAGGGATAGTGTTATGGTTTGGCTTCAGGTTCGGGGTAGGGTTAGGGATCGGGTTCGGGTTAGGGTTCTGGTTCTGGTTCGGGTTAGATGTTGGGGTTCGGGTTATGGTTAGGGTTAGGGTTCGGGTTAGGGTTAGGGTTAGGGTTGGGGTTAGGGTTCGGTTTAGGGTTTGGGTTAGGGTTAGGGTTAGGGTTCGGGTAATGGTTAGGGTTAGTGTTCGGGTAGGTTTCGGGTTAGGGTTAGGGGTTAGGGTTAGGGTTAGGTTTAGGGTTAGGTTTCGGGTTCGGGTTAGGGTTAGGATTCGGGTTAGGATTAGGTTTTGGGTTAGGGTTAGGGTTCGGGTTAGGGTTAGGGTTAGGGTTAGGGTTAGGGTTAGGGTTAGGTTTTAGTGTTAGGGTTAGGGTTAGGGTTCGGGTTAGGGTTAGGGTTAGGTTTAGGGTTAGGGTTAGGGTTCGGGTTAGGAATAGGGTTATGGTATGGGTTCGGGTTCGGGGTAGGTTTAGGGTTCGGGTTCGGGTGAGGGTACTGGTTCTGGTTCGGGTTAGGGGTTAGGGTTCGGGTTAGGGTTAGGGTTAGGGTTAGGGTTAGTTTTAGGGTTAGGGTTCGGGTTAGGGTTTGGTTTAGGGTTCGGGTTAGAGTTAGGTTTAGGGTTAGGTTTCGGGATCGGTGTTAGGGTTAGGTTTAGGGTTCGGGTTAGGGTTCGGGTTAGGGTTAGGATTCGGGTAAGGGGTTAGGGTTCGGGTTCGGGTTAGGGTTAGGGTTAGGGTTAGGGTTAGGGTTAGGGTTAGTGTTAGGGTTAGGGTTCGGGTTAGGGTTAGGGTTCGGTTTAGGGTTAGTGTTAGGGTTAGGTTTAGGGTTAGGGTTAAGGTTAGGGTTCGGGTTAGGGTTCGGGTTAGGGTTCGGGTTAGGGTTAAGGTTCGGGTTAGGGTTAGGGTTAGGGTTAGGGTTAGGGTTAGGGTTCGGGTTAGGGTTAGGGTTAGGTTTAGGGTTAGGGTTAGGGTTCGGGTTAGGAATAGGGTTATGGTTTGGGTTCGGGTTCGGGGTAGGGTTAGGGTTCGGGTGAGGGTGAGGGTACGGGTTCTGGTTCGGGTTAGGGGTTAGGGTTCGGGTTAGGGTTAGGGTTAGTGTTAGGGTTAGTTTTAGGGATAGGGTTCGCGTTAGGGTTTGGGTTAGGGTTAGGGTTAGGGTTCGGGTTAGGGTTAGGGTTAGACTTCGGGTTAGGTTTTGGATTAAGTTTAGGGTTAGGGTTCGGGTTAGGGTTCAGGTTCGGGTTAGGGTTCGGATTCGGGTATTGTTAGGGTTAGGGGTCGGGTTAGGTTTCGGGTTAGGGTTAGGGTTAGGGTTAGGGTTCGGGTTAGGGTTCGGGTTAGGGTTAGGGTTAGGGTTAGGGTTAGATTTAGGGTTCCGGTTCGGGTTAGGGTTAGGGTTCGGGTTAGGGTTCGGGTTAGGTTTCGGGTTAGGGTTCAGGTTAGGTTTAGGTTTCGGGTTAGGGTTAGGGTTAGGTTTCGGGTTAGGGTTAGGTTTTGGGTTAGGGTTGGGTTCGGGTTAGGTTTCGGGTTAGGGTTAGGGTTCGGGTTCGGGTTAGGTTTAGGGTTCGGGTTAGGGTTAAGGTTAGTGTTCGGGTTAGGGTTAGGGTTCGGGTTTGGGTTAGGGTTAGGGTTAGGGGTTTGTGTTAGGGTTAGGTTTAGGGTTAGGGTTAGGGTTCGGGTTCGGCTTAGGGTTAGGGTTCGGGTTAGGGTTCGGTTTAGGGTTTGGGTTAGGGTTCGGGTTAGGGTTCGGGTTAGGGTTCAGGTTAGGGTTAGAGTTAGGGTTAGGGTTAGGGTTCGGGTTCGGGTTAGGGTTAGGGTTCGGGTAAGGGTTAGGTTTAGGGTTCAGATTAGGGTACGGGTTCAGTTTAGGGTTAGAGTAAGGGTTCGGTTTAGGGTTAGGGTTAGGGTTAGGGTTAGGATTAGGGTTAGGGTTAGGTTTAGGGTTAGGGTTGGGTTTAGGGTTAGGGTTCGGGTTAGGTTTCGGGTTAGGGTTAGGGTTAGGGTTCGGTTTAGGGTTCGGGTTAGGGTTAGGGTTAGGGTTCGGGTTAGGGTTAGGTTTAGGGTTAGAGTTAGGGTTAGGGTTAGGGTTCGGGTTAGGGCTAGGGTTAGGGTTAGGGTTCGGGTTAGGGTTAGGTTTAGGGTTCGGGTTCGGGTTCGGGTTTGGGTTAGGGTTCGGGTTCGGGTTAGGGTTTGGGTTCGGGTTAGGGTTCGGGTTCGGGTTAGGGTTAGGGGTTAGTGTTCAGGTTAGGGTTAGGGTTAGGGTTCGGGTTAGGGTTAGGGTTAGGGTTTTGGTTAGGGTTAGGGTTAGAGATAGGGTTAGGGTTCGTGTTACGGTTAGGGTTTAGGGTAGGGTTAGGGTTAGGGTTAGGGTTAGGGTTAGGGTTCGGGTTAGGGTTAGTGTTAGGTTTCGGGTTAGGGTTAGGGTTAGGGTTAGGGTTCGCGTTAGGGTTCAGGTTAGGGTTAGGGTTCGGGTTACGATTAGGTTTAGTGTTAGAATTAGGTTTAGGGTTAGGGTCGGGTTAGGGTTCGGGTTAGGGATAGGGTTAGGGTTCGGGTTAGGGTTCGGGTTAGGGTTAGGTTTCGGGTAGGTTTAGGGTTAGGGTTAGGGTTAGGGTTCGGGTTAGGTTTCGGGTTAGGGTTAGGTTTAGGTTTCGGGTTAGGTTTAGGTTTAGGGTTAGGGTTAGGGTTAGGGTTAGGGTTCACGTTAGGGTTAGTGTTATGGTTTGGGTTCGGGTTCGGGGTAGGGTTAGGGTTCGGGTTCGGGTTAGGGTTCGGGTTCAGGTTCGGGTTAGAGGTTAGGGTTCGGGTTATGGTTAGGGTTAGGGTTCGGGTTAGGGTTAGAGTTAGGGTTAGGGTTCGGGTTAGGGTTTGGTTTAGGGTTAAGGTAAGGGTTCGGGTTAGGGTTAGGGTTAGGGTTCGGGTTAGGGTTCGTGTTAGGGTTACGGGTAAGGGTTAGGGTGAGGTTTGGGGTTAGGGTTCGGGTTAGGTTTAGGGTTAGGGTTCGGGCTAGGGTTCGGGTTAAGGTTAGGGTTAGGGTTCGGGTTAGGATTAGGATTAGGGTTAGGGTTAGGGTTAGGTTTTAGGGTTAGGGTTAGGGTTAGGGTTAGGGTTAGGGGTTTGGGTTAGGGTTAGGGTTAGGGTTAGGGTTAGGTTTAGGATTCGGGTTCGGGTTAGGGTTAGGGTTCGGGTTAGGGTTCAGTTTAGGGTTCGGGTTAGGGTTCAGGGAAGGGTTCGGGTTAGGGTTCGGGTTAGGGTTAGGTTTAGGGTTAGGGTTCGGGTTCGGGTTAGGGTTAGGGTTCAGGTTAGGGTTAGGGTTCAGTTTAGGGTTCGGGTTCGGTTTAGGGATAGGGTTAGGGTTGGGGTTAGGGTTCGGGTTAGGGTTAGGGTTAGGGTTCGAGTTAGGGTTCGGGTTAGGGTTAGGATTCGGGTAAGGGGTTAGGGTTCGGGTTCGGGTTCGGGTTAGGGTTAGGGTTAGGGTTAGGGTTCGGGTTAGGTTTCGGCTTAGGGTTAGGGTTAGGATTAGGGTTAGGGTTCGGGTTAGTGTTAAGTTTAGGGTTCGGGTTCGGGTTCGAGTTTGGGTTAGGGTTCGGGTTCGGGTTAGCTTTCGTGTTCGGTTTAGGGTTCTGGTTCGTTTTAGGGTTAGGGGTTAGTGTTCAGGTTAGGGTTAGGGTTAGGGTTCGGGTTAGGGTTCGGGTTTGGGTTAGGGTTAGGGTTAGGGTTCGGGTTAGGGTTAGGGCTTAGGGTAGGGTTAGGGTTAGGGTTAGGGTTAGGGTTCGGGTTAGGGTTAGGGTTAGGGTTAGGGTTCGGGTTACGGTTCGGTTTAGGGTTTGGGTTAGGGTTCGGGTTAGGGTTCGGGTTAGGGTTCAGGTTAGGGTTAGAGTTAGGGTTAGGGTTAGGTTTCGGGTTCGGGTTAGGGTTAGGGTTCGGGTTACGGTTAGGTTTAGGGTTCAGATTAGGGTACGGGTTCAGTTTAGGGTTAGAGTAAGGGTTCGGTTTAGGGTTAGGGTTAGGGTTAGGGTTCGGGTTAGGGTTAGGTTTAGGGTTCGGGTTCGGGTTCGTGTTTGGGTTAGGGTTCGGGTTCGGGTTAGGTTTCGGGTTCGGGTTAGGGTTCGGGTTCGGGTTAGGGTTAGGGTTCGGGTTAGGGTTCGGGTTAGGGTTAGTGTTAGGTTTCGGGTTAGGGTTAGGGTTAGGGTTAGGGTTCGCGTTAGGGTTCAGGTTAGGGTTAGGGTTCGGGTTACGATTAGGTTTAGTGTTAGAATTAGGTTTAGGGTTAGGGTCGGGTTAGGGTTCGGGTTAGGGATAGGGTTAGGGTTCGGGTTCGGGTTCGGGTTAGGGTTAGGTTTCGGTTAGGTTTAGGGTTAGGGTTAGGGTTAGGGTTAGGGTTCGGGTTAGGGTTAGGTTTAGGTTTCGGGTTAGGTTTAGGTTTAGGGTTAGAGTTAGGGTTAGGGTTCGGGTTCGGGTTAGGGTTCGGGTTCGGGTTAGGGTTCGGGTTCGGGTTAGGTTTAGGGGTTAGTGTTCAGGTTAGGGTTAGGGTTAGGGTTAGGGTTAGATTAGGGTTTGGGTTAGGGTTAGGGGTTAGGGTAGTGTTAGGGTTAGGGTTAGGGTTAGGGTTAGGGTTCGGGTTAGGGTTAGGGTTAGGGTTAGGGTTAGGGTTAGGGTTAGGGTTCGGGTTAGGGTTAGGGTTAGGGTTAGGGTTAGGGTTCACGTTAGGGTTAGTGTTATGGTTTGGGTTCGGGTTCGGGGTAGGGTTAGGGTTCGGGTTCGGGTTAGGGTTCGGGTTCGGGTTCGGGTTAGAGGTTAGGGTTCGGGTTATGGTTAGGGTTAGGGTTCGGGTTAGGTTTAGGGTTAGGGTTAGGGTTCGGGTTAGGGTTTGGTTTAGGGTTAAGATAAGGGTTCGGGTTAGGGTTAGGCTTAGGGTTCGGATTAGGGTTCGTGTTAGGGTTACGGGTAAGGGTTAGGGTGAGGTTTGGGGTTAGGGTTCGGGTTAGGTTTAGGGTTAGGGTTCGGGTTAGGGTTCGGGTTAAGGTTAGGGTTAGGGTTCGGGTTAGGATTAGGATTAGGGTTAGGGGTAGGGTTAGGTTTTAGGGTTAGGGTTAGGTTTAGGGTTAGGGTTAGGGGTTTGGGTTAGGGTTAGGGTTAGGGTTAGGGTTAGGTTTAGGATTCGGGTTCGAGTTAGGGTTAGGGTTCGGGTTAGGGTTCGGTTTAGGGTTCGGGTTAGGGTTCGGGGAAGGTTTCGGGTTAGGGTTCGGGTTAGGGTTAGGGTTAGGGTTCGGGTTCGGGTTAGGGTTAGGGTTCGGGTTAGGGTTAGGGTTCAGGTTAGGGATCGGGTTCGGTTTAGGGTTAGGGTTAGGGTTGGGGTTAGGGTTCGGGTTAGGGTTAGGGTTAGGGTTCGAGTTAGGGTTCGGGTTAGGGTTAGGATTCGGGTAAGGGGTTAGGGTTCGGGTTCGGGTTAGGGTTAGGGTTAGGGTTAGGGTTCGGGTTAGGTTTCAGCTTAGGGTTAGGGTTAGGATTAGGGTTAGGGTTCGGGTTAGTGTTAAGTTTAGGGTTCGGGTTCGGGTTCGTGTTTGGGTTAGGGTTCGGGTTCGGGTTAGGGTTCGTGTTCGGTTTAGGGTTCGGGTTCGTTTTAGGGTTAGGGGTTAGTGTTCAGGTTAGGGTTAGGGTTAGGGTTCGGGTTAGGGTTCGGGTTTGGGTTAGGGTTAGGGTTAGGGTTCGGGTTAGGGTTAGGGCTTAGGGTAGGGTTAGGGTTAGGGTTAGGGTTAGGGTTCGGGTTAGGGTTAGGGTTAGGGTTCGGGTTACGGTTAGGGTTACGGTTACGGTTCGCGTTAGGGATAGTGTTATGGTTTGGCTTCAGGTTCGGGGTAGGGTTAGGGATCGGGTTCGGGTTAGGGTTCTGGTTCGGGTTCGGGTTAGATGTTAGGGTTCGGGTTATGGTTAGGGTTAGGGTACGGGTTAGGGTTAGGGTTAGGGTTGGGGTTAGGGTTCGGTTTAGGGTTTGGGTTAGGGTTAGGGTTCGGGTAATGGTTAGGGTTAGTGTTCGGGTTAGGTTTCGGGTTAGGGTTAGGGGTTAGGGTTAGGGTTAGGTTTAGGGTTAGGTTTCGGGTTCGGGTTAGGGTTAGGGTTCGCGTTAGGGTTCGGGTTAGTTTTAGGGTTAGGGTTTGGTTAGGTTTAGGTTTCGGGTTAGGGTTAGGGTTAAGGTTAAGTTTCGGGTTAGGGTTAGGGTTCGGGTTAGGGTTGGGTTCGGGTTAGGTTTCGGGTTAGGGTTAGGGTTCGCGTTCGGGTTAGGGTTATGGTTCGGGTTTGGGTTAGGGTTAGGGTTCGGCATAGGGTTAGGGTTCGGGTTCGGGTTAGGGTTAGGGTTTGGGTTAGGGTTAGGGTTAGGGTTAGGGTTCGTGTTAGGGTTCGGTTTAGGGTTCGGGTTAGGGTTAGGGTTAGGGTTGGGTTAGGGTTAGGGTTAGGGTTCGGGTTAGGGTTAGGGTTAGGGTTAGGGTTAGGGTTAGCGTTAGGGTTAGGGGTTTGTGTTAGGGTTAGGTTTAGGGTTAGGGTTAGGGTTCGGGTTCGGGTTAGGTTTCGGGTTAGGGTTAGGGGTTAGGGTTAGGGTTAGGTTTAGGGTTAGATTTCGGGTTCGGGTTAGGCTTAGGGTTCGGGTTAGGGTTCGGGTTAGGTTTAGGGTTAGGGTTCAGGTTAGGTTTAGGTTTCGGGTTAGGGTTAGGGTTAGGGTTCGGGTTATGGTTAGGGTTCGGGTTCGGGTGAGGGTACGGGTTCTGGTTCGGGTTAGGGGTTAGGGTTCGGGTTAGGGTTAAGGTTAGGGTTCGGGTTAGGGTTTGGGTTAGGGTTAGGGTTAGGGTTCGGGTTAGGGTTAGGGTTAGCCTTCGGGTTAGGGTTCGGGTTAGATTTAGGGTTAGGGTTCGTGTTAGGGTTCAGGTTAGGGTTAGGGTTCGGGTTACGGTTATGTTTAGGGTTAGAGTTAGGTTTAGGGTTAGGGTCGGGTTAGGGTTCGGGTTAGGGATAGGGTTAGGGTTCGGGTTAGGGTTCGGGTTAGGGTTTGGGTTAGGGTTCGGGTTAGGGTTAGGGTTAGGGTTCGGGTTAGGGTTCGGGTTAGGGTTCGGGTTAGGGTTCGGGTTAGGGTTACGTTTAGGGTTAGAGTTAGGTTTAGGGTTAGGGTTCGGGTTAGGGTTAGGGTTAGGGTTAAGGTTAGGGTTCGGGTTAGGGTTAGGTTTAGGGTTCGGGTTCGGGTTCGGGTTTGGGTTAGGGTTCGGGTTCGGGTTAGGGTTCGTGTTCGGGTTAGGGTTCGGGTTCGGGTTAGGGTTAGGGGTTAGTGTTCAGGTTAGGGTTAGGGTTACGGTTCGGGTTAGGGTTCGGGTTAGGGTTAGGTTTAGGTTTTGGTTTAGAGTTAGGGTTAGGGTTAGGGTTAGATTAGGTTTCGGGTTAGGGTTAGGGGTTAGGGTAGGGTTAGGGTTAGGGTTAGGGTTAGGGTTCGGGTTAGGGTTAGGGTTAGGGTAGGGTTAGGGTTAGGGTTCGGTTTACGGTTAGGGTTAGGGTTAGGGTTCGCGTTAGGGTTAGTGTTATGGTTTGGGTTCGGGTTCGGGGTAGGGTTAGGGTTCGGGTTCGGGTTAGGGTTCGTGTTCGGGTTCGGGATAGAGGTTAGGGTTCGGGTTATGGTTAGGGTTAGGGTTCGGATTAGGGTTAGGGTTAGGGTTAGGGTTAGGTTTCGGGTTAGGGTTTGGTTTAGGGTAAGGGTTATGGTTCGGGTTAGGGTTAGGTTTAGGGTTCGGGTAAGGGTTCGGGTTAGGGTTAGGGTTAAGGGTTAGGGTTAGGTTTAGGGTTAGGGTTTGGCTTAGGTTTAGGGTTAGGGTTCGGGTTAGGGTTCGGTTTAGGTTTATGGTTAGGGTTCGGGTTAGGAATAGGGTTAGGGTTAGGGTTAGGTTTTAGGGTTAGGGTTAGTGTTAGGCTTAGGGTTAGGGTTAGGGGTTTGGGTTAGGGTTAGGGTTAGGGTTAGGGTTAGGGTTAGGGTTAGGGTTCGGGTTCGGGTTAGGGTTAGCGTTTGGGTTAGGGTTCGTGTTAGGGTTCGGGTTAGGGTTCGGGGAAGGGTTCGGGTTAGGGTTCGGGTTAGGGTTAGGGTTAGGGTTAGGGTTCGGGTTCAGGTTTGTGTTAGGGTTAGGGTTCGGGTTAGGGTTAGGGTTCAGTTTAGGGTTCGGGTTCGGGTTAGGGATAGGGTTAGGGTTAGGTTTCGGGTTCGTGTTAGGGTTAGGGTTAGGGTTCGATTTAGGGTTCGGGGTAGGGTTAGGATTCGGGTAAGGGGTTAGGGTTCGGGTTCGGTTACGGGTTAGGGTTAGGGTTAGGTTTAGGGTTCAGGTTAGGGTTCGGGTTAGGGTTAGGGTTAGGGTTAGGGTTAGGGTTCGGGTTAGGGTTAGGTTTAGGGTTCGGGTTCGGGTTCGTGTTTGGGTTAGGGTTCGGGTTCGGGTTAGGGTTCGTGTTCGGGTTAGGGTTCGGGTTCGGTTTAGGGTTAGGGTTTAGTGTTCAGGTTAGGGTTAGGGTTAGGGTTCTGGTTAGGGTTCGGGTTTGGGTTAGGGTTAGGGTTAGGGTTCGGGATAGGGTTAGGGCTTAGGGTAGGGTCAGGGTTAGTGTTAGGGTTAGGGTTCGGGTTAGGGTTAGGGTTAGGGTTAGGGTTCGGGTTACGGTTAGGGTTACGGTTAGGGTTCGCGTTAGGGTTAGTGTTATGGTTTGGGTTCAGGTTCGGGGTAGGGTTAGGGATCGGGTTCGGGTTAAGGTTCTGGTTCGGGTTCGGGTTAGATGTTAGGGTTCGGGTTATGGTTAGGGTTAGGGATAGGGATAGGGTTAGGGCTAGGGTTAGGGTTAGGGTTCGGGTTAGGGTTTGGGTTAGGGTTAGGGTTAGGGTTCGGGTTAGGGTTAGGGATAGGGATCGGGTTAGGGTTCGGGTTAGGGTTAGGGGTTAGGTTTAGGGTTAGGTTTAGGGTAGGTTTCGGGTTCGGGTTAGGGTTCGGGTTCGGGTTAGGTTTCGGGTTAGTTTTAGGTTTCGGGTTCAGGTTAGGTTTAGGTTTCGGGTTAGGGTTAGGGTTAAGGTTAGGGTTCGGGTTAGGGTTAGGGTTCGGGTTAGGGTTGGGTTCGGTTTCGGGTTAGGGTTAGGGTTCGAGTTCGGGTTAGGTTTCGGGTTCGGGTTATGGTTAGGGTTAGGGTTAGGGTTCGTGTTAGGGTTAGGGTTAGGGTTAGGGTTAGGGTTCGGGTTAGGGTTAGGGTTAGGGTTAGGGTTCACGTTAGGGTTAGTGTTATGGTTTGGGTTCGGGTTCGGGGTAGGGTTAGGGTTCGGGTTCGGGTTAGGTTTCGGGTTCGGGTTCGGGTTAGAGGTTAGGGTTCGGGTTATGGTTAGGGTTAGGGTTCGGGTTAGGGTTAGGGTTAGGGTTAGGGTTCGGGTTAGGGTTTGGTTTAGGGTTAAGGTAAGGGTTCGGGTTAGGGTTAGGGTTAGGGTTCGGGTTAGGGTTCGGGTTAGGGTTACGGGTAAGGGTTAGGGTGAAGTTTGGGGTTAGGTTTCGGGTTAGGTTTAGGGTTAGGGTTCGGGTTAGGGTTCGGGTTAAGGTTAGGGTTAGGGTTCGGGTTAGGATTAGGATTAGGGTTAGGGTTAGGGTTAGGTTTTAGGGTTAGGGTTAGGGTTAGGGTTAGGGTTAGGGGTTTGGGTTAGGGTTAGGGTTAGGGTTAGGTTTAGGATTCGGGTTCGGGTTAGGGTTAGGGTTCGGGTTAGGTTTAGGGCTTAGGGTTGGGTTAGGTTTAGGGTTAGGGTTAGGGTTCGGGTTCGGGTTAGGGTTAGGGTTAGGGTTCGGATTACGGTTAGTGTTACGGTTACGGTTCGCGTTAGGGATAGTGTTATGGTTTGGCTTCAGGTTCGGGTTAGGGTTAGGGTTAGGGTTCGGGTTATGGTTAGGGTTCGGGTTCGGGTGAGGGTACGGGTTCTGGTTCGGGTTAGGGGTTAGGGTTCGGGTTAGGGTTAAGGTTAGGGTTCGGGTTAGGGTTTGGGTTAGGGTTAGGGTTAGGGTTCGGGTTAGGGTTAGGGTTAGCCTTCGGGTTAGGGTTCGGGTTAGATTTAGGGTTAGGGTTCGTGTTAGGGTTCAGGTTAGGGTTAGGGTTCGGGTTACGGTTATGTTTAGGGTTAGAGTTAGGTTTAGGGTTAGGGTCGGGTTAGGGTTCGGGTTAGGGATAGGGTTAGGGTTCGGGTTAGGGTTCGGGTTAGGGTTTGGGTTAGGGTTCGGGTTAGGGTTAGGGTTAGGGTTCGGGTTAGGGTTCGGGTTAGGGTTCGGGTTAGGGTTAGGGTTAGGGTTCGGGTTAGGGTTACGTTTAGGGTTAGAGTTAGGGTTAGGGTTAGGGTTCGGGTTAGGGTTAGGGTTAGGGTTAAGGTTAGGGTTCGGGTTAGGGTTAGGTTTAGGGTTCGGGTTCGGGTTCGGGTTTGGGTTAGGGTTCGGGTTCGGGTTAGGGTTCGTGTTCGGGTTAGGGTTCGGGTTCGGGTTAGGGTTAGGGGTTAGTGTTCAGGTTAGGGTTAGGGTTACGGTTCGGGTTAGGGTTCGGGTTAGGGTTAGGTTTAGGTATTGGTTTAGAGTTAGGGTTAGGGTTAGGGTTAGATTAAGTTTCGGGTTAGGGTTAGGGGTTAGGGTAGGGTTAGGGTTAGGGTTAGGGTTAGGGTTCGGGTTAGGGTTAGGGTTAGGGTAGGGTTAGGGTTAGGGTTCGGTTTACGGTTAGGGTTAGGGTTAGGGTTCGCGTTAGGGTTAGTGTTATGGTTTGGGTTCGGGTTCGGGGTAGGGTTAGGGTTCGGGTTCGGGTTAGGGTTCGGGTTCGGGTTCGGGATAGAGGTTAGGGTTCGGGTTATGGTTAGGGTTAGGGTTCGGATTAGGGTTAGGGTTAGGGTTAGGGTTAGGTTTCGGGTTAGGGTTTGGTTTAGGGTAAGGGTTATGGTTCGGGTTAGGGTTAGGTTTAGGGTTCGGGTAAGGGTTCGGGTTAGGGTTAGGGTTAAGGGTTAGGGTTAGGTTTAGGGTTAGGGTTTGGGTTAGGTTTAGGGTTAGGGTTCGGGTTAGGGTTCGGTTTAGGTTTATGGTTAGGGTTCGGGTTAGGAATAGGGTTAGGGTTAGGGTTAGGTTTTAGGGTTAGGGTTAGTGTTAGGCTTATGGTTAGGGTTAGGGGTTTGGGTTAGGGTTAGGGTTAGGGTTAGGGTTAGGGTTAGGGTTAGGGTTCGGGTTCGGGTTAGGGTTAGCGTTTGGGTTAGGGTTCGTGTTAGGGTTCGGGTTAGGGTTCGGGGAAGGGTTCGGGTTAGGGTTCGGGTTAGGGTTAGGGTTAGGGTTAGGGTTCGGGTTCAGGTTTGTGTTAGGGTTAGGGTTCGGGTTAGGGTTAGGGTTCAGTTTAGGGTTCGGGTTCGGGTTAGGGATAGGGTTAGGGTTAGGTTTCGGGTTCGTGTTAGGGTTAGGGTTAGGGTTCGATTTAGGGTTCGGGGTAGGGTTAGGATTCGGGTAAGGGGTTAGGGTTCGGGTTCGGTTACGGGTTAGGGTTAGGGTTAGGTTTAGGGTTCAGGTTAGGGTTCGGGTTAGGGTTAGGGTTAGGGTTAGGGTTAGGGTTCGGGTTAGGGTTAGGTTTAGGGTTCGGGTTCGGGTTCGTGTTTGGGTTAGGGTTCGGGTTCGGGTTAGGGTTCGTGTTCGGGTTAGGGTTCGGGTTCGGTTTAGGGTTAGGGTTTAGTGTTCAGGTTAGGGTTAGGGTTAGGTTTCTGGTTAGGGTTCGGGTTTGGGTTAGGGTTAGGGTTAGGGTTCGGGATAGGGTTAGGGCTTAGGGTAGGGTCAGGGTTAGTGTTAGGGTTAGGGTTCGGGTTAGGGTTAGGGTTAGGGTTAGGGTTCGGGTTACGGTTAGGGTTACGGTTAGGGTTCGCGTTAGGGTTAGTGTTATGGTTTGGGTTCAGGTTCGGGGTAGGGTTAGGGATCGGGTTCGGGTTAGGGTTCTGGTTCGGGTTCGGGTTAGATGTTAGGGTTCGGGTTATGGTTAGGGTTAGGGATAGGGATAGGGTTAGGGCTAGGGTTAGGGTTAGGGTTCGGGTTAGGGTTTGGGTTAGGGTTAGGGTTAGGGTTCGGGTTAGGGTTAGGGATAGGGATCGGGTTAGGGTTCGGGTTAGGGTTAGGGGTTAGGTTTAGGGTTAGGTTTAGGGTAGGTTTCGGGTTCGGGTTAGGTTTCGGGTTCGGGTTAGGTTTCGGGTTAGTTTTAGGGTTCGGGTTCAGGTTAGGTTTAGGTTTCGGGTTAGGGTTAGGGTTAAGGTTAGGGTTCGGGTTAGGGTTAGGGTTCGGGTTAGGGTTGGGTTCGGTTTCGGGTTAGGGTTAGGGTTCGAGTTCGGGTTAGGGTTCGGGTTCGGGTTATGGTTAGGGTTAGGGTTAGGGTTCGTGTTAGGGTTAGGGTTAGGGTTAGGGTTAGGGTTCGGGTTAGGGTTAGGGTTAGGGTTAGGGTTCACGTTAGGGTTAGTGTTATGGTTTGGGTTCGGGTTCGGGGTAGGGTTAGGGTTCGGGTTCGGGTTAGGTTTCGGGTTCGGGATCGGGTTAGAGGTTAGGGTTCGGGTTATGGTTAGGGTTAGGGTTCGGGTTAGGGTTAGGGTTAGGGTTAGGGTTCGGGTTAGGGTTTGGTTTAGGGTTAAGGTAAGGGTTCGGGTTAGGGTTAGGGTTAGGGTTCGGGTTAGGGTTCGGGTTAGGGTTACGGGTAAGGGTTAGGGTGAGGTTTGGGGTTAGGTTTCGGGTTAGGTTTAGGGTTAGGGTTCGGGTTAGGGTTCGGGTTAAGGTTAGGGTTAGGGTTCGGGTTAGGATTAGGATTAGGGTTAGGGTTAGGGTTAGGTTTTAGGGTTAGGGTTAGGGTTAGGGTTAGGGTTAGGGGTTTGGGTTAGGGTTAGGGTTAGGGTTAGGTTTAGGATTAGGGTTCGGGTTAGGGTTAGGGTTCGGGTTAGGGTTAGGGCTTAGGGTAGGGTTAGGGTTAGGGTTAGGGTTAGGGTTCGGGTTCGGGTTAGGGTTAGGGTTAGGGTTCGGATTACGGTTAGTGTTACGGTTACGGTTCGCGTTAGGGATAGTGTTATGGTTTGGCTTCAGGTTCGGGGTAGGGTTAGGGATCGGGTTCGGGTTAGGGTTCTGGTTCGGGTTCGGGTTAGATGTTAGGGTTCGGGTTATGGTTAGGGTTAGGGTTCGGGTTAGGGTTAGGGTTAGGGTTGGGGTTAGGGTTCGGTTTAGGGTTTGGGTTAGGGTTAGGGTTAGGGTTCGGGTAATGGTTAGGGTTAGTGTTCGGGTAGGTTTCGGGTTAGGGTTAGGGGTTAGGGTTAGGGTTAGGTTTAGGGTTAGGTTTCGGGTTCGGGTTAGGGTTAGGATTCGGGTTAGGATTAGGTTTTGGGTTAGGGTTAGGAATCGGGTTAGGGTTAGGGTTAGGGTTAGGGTTAGGGTTAGGGTTAGGGTTAGGTTTTAGGGTTAGGTTTAGGGTTAGGGTTCGGGTTAGGGTTAGGGTTAGGTTTAGGGTTAGGGTTAGGGTTCGGGTTAGGAATAGGGTTATGGTATGTGTTCGGGTTCGGGGTAGGGTTAGGGTTCGGGTTCGGGTGAGGGTACTGGTTCTGGTTCGGGTTAGGGGTTAGGGTTCGGGTTAGGGTTAGGGTTAGGGTTAGGTTTAGTTTTAGGGTTAGGGTTCGGGTTAGGGTTTGGTTTAGGGTTCGGGTTAGAGTTAGGTTTAGGGTTAGGTTTCGGGTTCGGTGTTAGGGTTAGGTTTAGGGTTCGGGTTAGGGTTCGGGTTAGGGTTAGGATTCGGGTAAGGGGTTAGGGTTCGGGTTCGGGTTAGGGTTAGGGTTAGGGTTAGGGTTAGGGTTAGTGTTAGGGTTAGGGTTCGGGTTAGGGTTAGGGTTCGGTTTAGGGTTAGTGTTAGGGTTAGGGTTAGGGTTAGGGTTAAGGTTAGGGTTCGGGTTAGGGTTCGGGTTAGGGTTCGGGTTAGGGTTAGGGTTCGGGTTAGGAATAGGGTTATGGTATGTGTTCGGGTTCGGGGTAGGGTTAGGGTTCGGGTTCGGGTGAGGGTACTGGTTCTGGTTCGGGTTAGGGGTTAGGGTTCGGGTTAGGGTTAGGGTTAGGGTTAGGTTTAGTTTTAGGGTTAGGGTTCGGGTTAGGGTTTGGTTTAGGGTTCGGGTTAGAGTTAGGTTTAGGGTTAGGTTTCGGGTTCGGTGTTAGGGTTAGGTTTAGTGTTCGGGTTAGGGTTCGGGTTAGGGTTAGGATTCGGGTAAGGGGTTAGGGTTCGGGTTCGGGTTAGGGTTAGGGTTAGGGTTAGGGTTAGGGTTAGTGTTAGGGTTAGGGTTCGGGTTAGGGTTAGGGTTCGGTTTAGGGTTAGTGTTAGGGTTAGGGTTAGGGTTAGGGTTAAGGTTAGGGTTCGGGTTAGGGTTCGGGTTAGGGTTCGGGTTAGGGTTAAGGTTCGGGTTAGGGTTAGGGTTAGGGTTAGGGTTAGGGTTAGGGTTCGGGTTAGGGTTAGGGTTAGGTTTAGGGTTAGGGTTAGGGTTCGGGTTAGGAATAGGGTTATGGTTTGTGTTCGGGTTCGGGGTAGGGTTAGGGTTCGGGTTCGGGTGAGGGTACGGGTTCTGGTTCGGGTTAGGGGTTAGGGTTCGGGTTAGGGTTAGGGTTAGGGTTAGGGTTAGTTTTAGGGTTAGGGTTCGCGTTAGGGTTTGGGTTAGGGTTAGGGTTAGGGTTCGGTTAGGGTTAGGGTTAGACTTCGGGTTAGGTTTTGGATTAAGTTTAGGGTTAGGGTTCGGGTTAGGGTTCGGGTTCGGGTTAGGGTTCGGATTCGGGTATTGTTAGGGTTAGGGGTCGGGTTAGGTTTCGGGTTAGGGTTAGGGTTAGGGTTAGGGTTCGGGTTAGGGTTCGGGTTAGGGTTAGGGTTAGGGTTAGGGTTAGATTTAGGGTTCCGGTTCGGGTTAGGGTTAGGGTTCGGGTTAGGGTTCGGGTTAGGTTTCGGGTTAGGGTTCAGGTTAGGTTTAGGTTTCGGGTTAGGGTTAGGGTTAGGTTTCGGGTTAGGGTTAGGTTTTGGGTTAGGGTTGGGTTCGGGTTAGGTTTCGGGTTAGGGTTAGGGTTCGGGTTCGGGTTAGGTTTAGGGTTCGGGTTAGGGTTAAGGTTAGTGTTCGGGTTAGGGTTAGGGTTCGGGTTTGGGTTAGGGTTAGGGTTAGGGGTTTGTGTTAGGGTTAGGTTTAGGGTTAGGGTTAGGGTTCGGGTTCGGCTTAGGGTTAGGGTTCGGGTTAGGGTTCGGTTTAGGGTTTGGGTTAGGGTTCGGGTTAGGGTTCGGGTTAGGGTTCAGGTTAGGGTTAGAGTTAGGGTTAGGGTTAGGGTTCGGGTTCGGGTTAGGGTTAGGGTTCGGGTAAGGGTTAGGTTTAGGGTTCAGATTAGGGTACGGGTTCAGTTTAGGGTTAGAGTAAGGGTTCGGTTTAGGGTTAGGGTTAGGGTTAGGGTTAGGATTAGGGTTAGGGTTAGGTTTAGGGTTAGGGTTGGGTTTAGGGTTAGGGTTCGGGTTAGGGTTCGGGTTAGGGTTAGGGTTAGGGTTCGGTTTAGGGTTCGGGTTAGGGTTAGGGTTAGGGTTCGGGTTAGGGTTAGGTTTAGGGTTAGAGTTAGGGTTAGGGTTAGGGTTCGGGTTAGGGCTAGGGTTAGGGTTAGGGTTCGGGTTAGGGTTAGGTTTAGGGTTCGGGTTCGGGTTCGGGTTTGGGTTAGGGTTCGGGTTCGGGTTAGGGTTCGGGTTCGGGTTAGGGTTAGGTGTTAGTGTTCAGGTTAGGGTTAGGGTTAGGGTTCGGGTTAGGGTTAGGGTTAGGGTTCGGGTTAGGGTTAGGGTTAGAGTTAGGGTTAGGGTTCGTGTTACGGTTAGGGTTTAGCGTAGGGTTAGGGTTAGGTTTAGGGTTAGGGTTAGGGTTAGGGTTCGGGTTAGGGTTAGTGTTAGGTTTCGGGTTAGGGTTAGGGTTAGGGTTACGGTTCGCGTTAGGGTTCAAGTTTGGGTTAGGGTTCGGGTTACGATTAGGTTTAGGGTTAGAATTAGGTTTGGGGTTAGGGTCGGGTTAGGGGTCGGGTTAGGGATAGGGTTAGGGTTCGGGTTAGGGTTCGGGTTAGGGTTAGGTTTCGGGTAGGTTTAGGGTTAGGGTTAGGGTTAGGGTTCGGGTTAGGGTTAGGTTTAGGTTTCGGGTTAGGTTTAGGTTTAGGGTTAGAGTTAGGGTTAGGGTTCGGGTTCGGGTTAGGGTTCGGGTTCGGGTTAGGGTTAGGGGTTAGTGTTCAGGTTAGGGTTAGGGTTAGGGTTAGGGTTAGATTAGGGTTTGGGTTAGGGTTAGGGGTTAGGGTAGGGTTAGTGTTAGGGTTAGGGTTAGGGTTCGGGTTCGGGTTAGGGTTAGGGTTAGGGTTAGGGTTCGGGTTAGGGTTAGGGTTAGGGTTAGGGTTCACGTTAGGGTTAGTGTTATGGTTTGGGTTCGGGTTCGGGGTAGGGTTAGGGTTCGGGTTCGGGTTAGGGTTCGGGTTCAGGTTCGGGTTAGAGGTTAGGGTTCGGGTTATGGTTAGGGTTAGTGTTCGGGTTAGGGTTAGGGTTAGGGTTAGGGTTCGGGTTAGGGTTTGGTTTAGGGTTAAGGTAAGGGTTCGGGTTAGGGTTAGGGTTAGGGTTCGGGTTAGGGTTCGTGTTAGGGTTACGGGTAAGGGTTAGGGTGAGGTTTGGGGTTAGGGTTCGGTTTAGGTTTAGGGTTAGGGTTCGGGTTAGGGTTCGGGTTAAGGTTAGGGTTAGGGTTCGGGTTAGGATTAGTATTAGGGTTAGGGTTAGGGTTAGGTTTTAGGGTTAGGGTTAGGGTTAGGGTTAGGGGTTTGGGTTAGGGTTAGGGTTAGGGTTAGGGTTAGGTTTAGGATTCGGGTTCGGGTTAGGGTTAGGGTTCGGGTTAGGGTTCGGTTTAGGGTTCGGGTTAGGGTTCAGGGAAGGGTTCGGGTTAGGGTTCGGGTTAGGGTTAGGGTTAGGGTTAGGGTTCGGGTTCGGGTTAGGGTTAGGGTTCAGGTTAGGGTTAGGGTTCAGTTTAGGTTTCGGGTTCGGTTTAGGGATAGGGTTAGGGTTGGGGTTAGGGTTCGGGTTAGGGTTAGGGTTAGGGTTCGAGTTAGGGTTCGGGTTAGGGTTAGGATTCGGGTAAGGGGTTAGGGTTCGGGTTAGGTTTCGGCTTAGGGTTAGGGTTAGGATTAGGGTTAGGGTTCGGGTTAGTGTTAAGTTTAGGGTTCGGGTTCGGGTTCGAGTTTGGGTTAGGGTTCGGGTTCGGGTTAGCTTTCGTGTTCGGTTTAGGGTTCGGGTTCGTTTTAGGGTTAGGGGTTAGTGTTCAGGTTAGGGTTAGGGTTAGGGTTCGGGTTAGGGTTCGGGTTTGGGTTAGGGTTAGGGTTAGGGTTCGGGTTAGGGTTAGGGCTTAGGGTAGGGTTAGGGTTAGGGTTAGGGTTAGGGTTCGGGTTAGGGTTAGGGTTAGGGTTAGGGTTCGGGTTACGGTTCGGTTTAGGGTTTGGGTTAGGGTTCGGGTTAGGGTTCGGGTTAGGGTTCAGGTTAGGGTTAGAGTTAGGGTTAGGGTTAGGTTTCGGGTTCGGGTTAGGGTTAGGGTTCGGGTTACGGTTAGGTTTAGGGTTCAGATTAGGGTACGGGTTCAGTTTAGGGTTAGAGTAAGGGTTCAGTTTAGGGTTAGGGTTAGGGTTAGGGTTCGGGTTAGGGTTAGGTTTAGGGTTCGGGTTCGGGTTCGTGTTTGGGTTAGGGTTCGGGTTCGGGTTAGGTTTCGGGTTCGGGTTAGGGTTCGGGTTCGGGTTAGGGTTAGGGTTCGGGTTAGGGTTCGGGTTAGGGTTAGTGTTAGGTTTCGGGTTAGGGTTAGGGTTAGGGTTAGGGTTCGCGTTAGGGTTCAGGTTAGGGTTAGGGTTCGGGTTACGATTAGGTTTAGTGTTAGAATTAGGTTTAGGGTTAGGGTCGGGTTAGGGTTCGGGTTAGGGATAGGGTTAGGGTTCGGGTTAGGGTTCGGGTTAGGGTTAGGTTTCGGGTAGGTTTAGGGTTAGGGTTAGGGTTAGGGTTAGGGTTCGGGTTAGGGTTAGGTTTAGGTTTCGGGTTAGGTTTAGGTTTAGGGTTAGAGTTAGGGTTAGGGTTCGGGTTCGGGTTAGGGTTCGGGTTCGGGTTAGGGTTCGGGTTCGGGTTAGGGTTAGGGGTTAGTGTTCAGGTTAGGGTTAGGGTTAGGGTTAGATTAGGGTTTGGGTTAGGGTTAGGGGTTAGGGTAGGGTTAGGGTTAGGGTTAGGGTTAGGGTTAGGGTTCGGGTTAGGGTTAGGGTTAGGGTTAGGGTTAGGGTTAGGGTTCGGGTTAGGGTTAGGGTTAGGGTTAGGGTTCACGTTAGGGTTAGTGTTATGGTTTGGGTTCGGGTTCGGGGTAGGGTTAGGGTTCGGGTTCGGGTTAGGGTTCGGGTTCGGGTTCGGGTTAGAGGTTAGGGTTCGGGTTATGGTTAGGGGTAGGGTTCGGGTTAGGGTTAGGGTTAGGGTTAGGGTTCGGGTTAGGGTTTGGTTTAGGGTTAAGATAAGGGTTCGGGTTAGGGTTAGGCTTAGGGTTCGGGTTAGGGTTCGTGTTAGGGTTACGGGTAAGGGTTAGGGTGAGGTTTGGTGTTAGGTTTCGGGTTAGGTTTAGGGTTAGGGTTCGGGTTAGGGTTCGGGTTAAGGTTAGGGTTAGGGTTCGGGTTAGGATTAGGATTAGGGTTAGGGGTAGGGTTAGGTTTTAGGGTTAGGGTTATGTTTAGGGTTAGGGTTAGGGGTTTGGGTTAGGGTTAGGGTTAGGGTTAGGGTTAGGTTTAGGATTCGGGTTCGAGTTAGGGTTAGGGTTCGGGTTAGGGTTCGGTTTAGGGTTCGGGTTAGGGTTCGGGGAAGGGTTCGGGTTAGGGTTCGGGTTAGGGTTAGGGTTAGGGTTCGGGTTCGGGTTAGGGTTAGGGTTCGGGTTAGGGTTAGGGTTCAGGTTAGGGATCGGTTTCGGTTTAGGGTTAGGGTTAGGGTTGGGGTTAGGGTTCGGGTTAGGGTTAGGTTTAGGGTTCGAGTTAGGGTTCGGGTTAGGGTTAGGATTCGGGTAAGGGGTTAGGGTTCGGGTTCGGGTTAGGGTTAGGGTTAGGGTTAGGGTTCGGGTTAGGTTTCAGCTTAGGGTTAGGGTTAGGATTAGGGTTAGGGTCGGGTTAGTGTTAAGTTTAGGGTTCGGGTTCGGGTTCGTGTTTGGGTTAGGGTTCGGGTTCGGGTTAGGGTTCGTGTTCGGTTTAGGGTTCGGGTTCGTTTTAGGGTTAGGGGTTAGTGTTCAGGTTAGGGTTAGGGTTAGGGTTCGGGTTAGGGTTCGGGTTTGGGTTAGGGTTAGGGTTAGGGTTCGGGTTAGGGTTAGGGCTTAGGGTAGGGTTAGGGTTAGGGTTAGGGTTAGGGTTCGGGTTAGGGTTAGGGTTAGGGTTCGGGTTACGGTTAGGGTTACGGTTACGGTTCGCGTTAGGGATAGTGTTATGGTTTGGCTTCAGGTTCGGGGTAGGTTTAGGGATCGGGTTCGGGTTAGGGTTCTGGTTCGGGTTCGGGTTAGATGTTAGGGTTCGGGTTATGGTTAGGGTTAGGGTACGGGTTAGGGTTAGGGTTAGGGTTGGGGTTAGGGTTCGGTTTAGGGTTTGGGTTAGGGTTAGGGTTCGGGTAATGGTTAGGGTTAGTGTTCGGGTTAGGTTTCGGGTTAGGGTTAGGGGTTAGGGTTAGGGTTAGGTTTAGGGTTAGGTTTCGGGTTCGGGTTAGGGTTAGGGTTCGCGTTAGGGTTCGGGTTAGTTTTAGGGTTAGGGTTTGGTTAGGTTTAGGTTTCGGGTTAGGGTTAGGGTTAAGGTTAAGTTTCGGGTTAGGGTTAGGGTTCGGGTTAGGGTTGGGTTCGGGTTAGGTTTCGGGTTAGGGTTAGGGTTCGCGTTCGGGTTAGGGTTATGGTTCGGGTTTGGGTTAGGGTTAGGGTTCGGCATAGGGTTAGGGTTCGGGTTCGGGTTAGGGTTAGGGTTTGGGTTAGGGTTAGGGTTAGGGTTAGGGTTCGTGTTAGGGTTCGGTTTAGGGTTCGGGTTAGGGTTAGGGTTAGGGTTGGGTTAGGGTTAGGGTTAGGGTTCGGGTTAGGGTTAGGGTTAGGGTTAGGGTTAGGGTTAGCGTTAGGGTTAGGGGTTTGTGTTAGGGTTAGGTTTAGGGTTAGGGTTAGGGTTCGGGTTCGGTTTAGGTTTCGGGTTAGGGTTAGGGGTTAGGGTTAGGGTTAGGTTTAGGGTTAGATTTCGGGTTCGGGTTAGGCTTAGGGTTCGGGTTAGGGTTCGGGTTAGGTTTAGGGTTAGGGTTCAGGTTAGGTTTAGGTTTCGGGTTAGGGTTAGGGTTAGGGTTCGGGTTATGGTTAGGGTTCGGGTTCGGGTGAGGGTACGGGTTCTGGTTCGGGTTAGGGGTTAGGGTTCGGGTTAGGGTTAAGGTTAGGGTTCGGGTTAGGGTTTGGGTTAGGGTTAGGGTTAGGGTTCGGGTTAGGGTTAGGGTTAGCCTTCGGGTTAGGGTTCGGGTTAGATTTAGGGTTAGGGTTCGTGTTAGGGTTCAGGTTAGGGTTAGGGTTCGGGTTACGGTTATGTTTAGGGTTAGAGTTAGGTTTAGGGTTAGGGTCGGGTTAGGGTTCGGGTTAGGGATAGGGTTAGGGTTCGGGTTAGGGTTCGGGTTAGGGTTTGGGTTAGGGTTCGGGTTAGGGTTAGGGTTAGGGTTCGGGTTAGGGTTCGGGTTAGGGTTCGGGTTAGGGTTAGGGTTAGGGTTCGGGTTAGGGTTACGTTTAGGGTTAGAGTTAGGGTTAGGGTTAGGGTTCGGGTTAGGGTTAGGGTTAGGGTTAAGGTTAGGGTTCGGGTTAGGGTTAGGTTTAGGGTTCGGGTTCGGGTTCGGGTTTGGGTTAGGGTTCGGGTTAGGGTTCGTGTTCGGGTTAGGGTTCGGGTTCGGGTTAGGGTTAGGGGTTAGTGTTCAGGTTAGGGTTAGGGTTACGGTTCGGGTTAGGGTTCGGGTTAGGGTTAGGTTTAGGTTTTGGTTTAGAGTTAGGGTTAGGGTTAGGGTTAGATTAGGTTTCGGGTTAGGGTTAGGGGTTAGGGTAGGGTTAGGGTTAGGGTTAGGGTTAGGGTTCGGGATAGGGTTAGGGTTAGGGTAGGGTTAGGGTTAGGGTTCGGTTTACGGTTAGGGTTAGGGTTAGGGTTCGCGTTAGGGTTAGTGTTATGGTTTGGGTTCGGGTTCGGGGTAGGGTTAGGGTTCGGGTTCGGGTTAGGGTTCGGGTTCGGGTTCGGGATAGAGGTTAGGGTTCGGGTTATGGTTAGGGTTAGGGTTCGGATTAGGGTTAGGGTTAGGGTTAGGGTTAGGTTTCGGGTTAGGGTTTGGTTTAGGGTAAGGGTTATGGTTCGGGTTAGGGTTAGGTTTAGGGTTCGGGTAAGGGTTCGGGTTAGGGTTAGGGTTAAGGGTTAGGGTTAGGTTTAGGGTTAGGGTTTGGGTTAGGTTTAGGGTTAGGGTTCGGGTTAGGGTTCGGTTTAGGTTTATGGTTAGGGTTCGGGTTAGGAATAGGGTTAGGGTTAGGGTTAGGTTTTAGGGTTAGGGTTAGTGTTAGGCTTAGGGTTAGGGTTAGGGGTTTGGGTTAGGGTTAGGGTTAGGGTTAGGGTTAGGGTTAGGGTTAGGGTTCGGGTTCGGGTTAGGGTTAGCGTTTGGGTTAGGGTTCGTGTTAGGGTTCGGGTTAGGGTTCGGGGAAGGGTTCGGGTTAGGGTTCGGGTTAGGGTTAGGGTTAGGGTTAGGGTTCGGGTTCAGGTTTGTGTTAGGGTTAGGGTTCGGGTTAGGGTTAGGGTTCAGTTTAGGGTTCGGGTTCGGGTTAGGGATAGGGTTAGGGTTAGGTTTCGGGTTCGTGTTAGGGTTAGGGTTAGGGTTCGATTTAGGGTTCGGGGTAGGGTTAGGATTCGGGTAAGGGGTTAGGGTTCGGGTTCGGTTACGGGTTAGGGTTAGGGTTAGGTTTAGGGTTCAGGTTAGGGTTCGGGTTAGGGTTAGGGTTAGGGTTAGGGTTAGGGTTCGGGTTAGGGTTAGGTTTAGGGTTCGGGTTCGGGTTCGTGTTTGGGTTAGGGTTCGGGTTCGGGTTAGGGTTCGTGTTCGGGTTAGGGTTCGGGTTCGATTTAGGGTTAGGGTTTAGTGTTCAGGTTAGGGTTAGGGTTAGGGTTCTGGTTAGGGTTCGGGTTTGGGTTAGGGTTAGGGTTAGGGTTCGGGATAGGGTTAGGGCTTAGGGTAGGGTCAGGGTTAGTGTTAGGGTTAGGGTTCGGGTTAGGGTTAGGGTTACGGTTAGGGTTCGCGTTAGGGTTAGTGTTATGGTTTGGGTTCAGGTTCGGGGTAGGGTTAGGGATCGGGTTCGGGTTAGGGTTCTGGTTCGGGTTCGGGTTAGATGTTAGGGTTCGGGTTATGGTTAGGGTTAGGGATAGGGATAGGGTTAGGGCTAGGGTTAGGGTTAGGGTTCGGGTTAGGGTTTGGGTTAGGGTTAGGGTTAGGGTTCGGGTTAGGGTTAGGGATAGGGATCGGGTTAGGGTTCGGGTTAGGGTTAGGGGTTAGGTTTAGGGTTAGGTTTAGGGTAGGTTTCGGGTTCGGGTTAGGGTTCGGGTTCGGGTTAGGTTTCGGGTTAGTTTTAGGGTTCGGGTTCAGGTTAGGTTTAGGTTTCGGGTTAGGGTTAGGGTTAAGGTTAGGGTTCGGGTTAGGGTTAGGGTTCGGGTTAGGGTTGGGTTCGGGTTTGGGTTAGGGTTAGGGTTCGAGTTCGGGTTAGGGTTCGGGTTCGGGTTATGGTTAGGGTTAGGGTTAGGGTTCGTGTTAGGGTTAGGGTTAGGGTTAGGGTTAGGGTTCGGGTTAGGGTTAGGGTTAGGGTTAGGGTTCACGTTAGGGTTAGTGTTATGGTTTGGGTTCGGGTTCGGGGTAGGGTTAGGGTTCGGGTTCGGGTTAGGTTTCGGGTTCGGGTTCGGGTTAGAGGTTAGGGTTCGGGTTATGGTTAGGGTTAGGGTTCGGGTTAGGGTTAGTGTTAGGGTTAGGGTTCGGGTTAGGGTTTGGTTTAGGGTTAAGGTAAGGGTTCGGGTTAGGGTTAGGGTTAGGGTTCGGGTTAGGGTTCGGGTTAGGGTTACGGGTAAGGGTTAGGGTGAGGTTTGGGGTTAGGTTTCGGGTTAGGTTTAGGGTTAGGGTTCGGGTTAGGGTTCGGGTTAAGGTTAGGGTTAGGGTTCGGGTTAGGATTAGGATTAGGGTTAGGGTTAGGGTTAGGTTTTAGGGTTAGGGTTAGGGTTAGGGTTAGGGTTAGGGGTTTGGGTTAGGGTTAGGGTTAGGGTTAGGTTTAGGATTCGGGTTCGGGTTAGGGTTAGGGTTCGGGTTAGGGTTAGGGCTTAGGGTAGGGTTAGGGTTAGGGTTAGGTTTAGGGTTCGGGTTCGGGTTAGGGTTAGGGTTAGGGTTCGGATTACGGTTAGTGTTACGGTTACGGTTCGCGTTAGGGATAGTGTTATGGTTTGGCTTCAGGTTCGGGGTAGGGTTAGGGATCGGGTTCGGGTTAGGGTTCTGGTTCGGGTTCGGGTTAGATGTTAGGGTTCGGGTTATGGTTAGGGTTAGGGTTCGGGTTAGGGTTAGGGTTAGGGTTGGGGTTAGGGTTCGGTTTAGGGTTTGGGTTAGGGTTAGGGTTAGGGTTCGGGTAATGGTTAGGGTTAGTGTTCGGGTTAGGTTTCGGGTTAGGGTTAGGGGTTAGGGTTAGGGTTAGGTTTAGGGTTAGGTTTCGGGTTCGGGTTAGGTTTAGGTTTCGGGTTAGGTTTAGGTTTAGGGTTAGAGTTAGGGTTAGGGTTCGGGTTCGGGTTAGGGTTCGGGTTCGGGTTATGGTTAGGGGTTTGTGTTCAGGTTAGGGTTAGGGTTAGGGTTAGGGTTAGGGTTCGGGTTCGGGTTAGGGTTAGGGTTCGGGTTCGGGTTAGGTTTAGGGTTCAGATTAGGGTACGGGTTCAGTTTAGGGTTAGAGTAAGGGTTCGGTTTAGGGTTAGGGTTAGGGTTAGGGTTAGGATTAGGGTTAGGGTTAGGTTTAGGGTTAGGGTTGGGTTTAGGGTTAGGGTTCGGGTTAGGGTTCGGGTTAGGGTTAGGTTTAGGGTTCGGTTTAGGGTTCGGGTTAGGGTTAGGGTTAGGGTTCGGGTTAGGGTTAGGTTTAGGGTTAGAGTTAGGGTTAGGGTTAGGTTTCGGGTTAGGGCTAGGGTTAGGGTTAGGGTTCGGGTTAGGGTTAGGTTTAGGGTTCGGGTTCGGGTTCGGGTTTGGGTTAGGGTTCGGGTTCGGGTTAGGGTTCGGGTTCGGGTTAGGGTTAGGGGTTAGTGTTCAGGTTAGGGTTAGGGTTAGGGTTAGGGTTCGGGTTAGGGTTAGGGTTAGGGTTCGGGTTAGGGTTAGGGTTAGAGTTAGGGTTAGGGTTCGTGTTACGGTTAGGGTTTAGGGTAGGGTTAGGGTTAGGTTTAGGGTTAGGGTTAGGGTTAGGGTTCGGGTTAGGGTTAGTGTTAGGTTTCGGGTTAGGGTTAGGGTTAGGGTTACGGTTCGCGTTAGGGTTCAAGTTTGGGTTAGGGTTCGGGTTACGATTAGGTTTAGGGTTAGAATTAGGTTTGGGGTTAGGGTCGGGTTAGGGTTCGGGTTAGGGATAGGGTTAGGGTTCGGGTTAGGGTTCGGGTTAGGGTTAGGTTTCGGGTAGGTTTAGGGTTAGGGTTAGGGTTAGGGTTCGGGTTAGGGTTAGGTTTAGGTTTCGGGTTAGGTTTAGGTTTAGGGTTAGAGTTAGGGTTAGGGTTCGGGTTGGGGTTAGGGTTCGGGTTCGGGTTATGGTTAGGGGTTAGTGTTCAGGTTAGGGTTAGGGTTAGGGTTAAATTAGGGTTTGGGTTAGGGTTAGGGGTTAGGGTAGGGTTAGGGTTAGGGTTAGGGTTAGGGTTTGGGTTAGGGTTAGGGTTAGGGTTAGGGTTAGGGTTCGGGTTAGGGTTAGGGTTAGGGTTAGGGTTAGGGTTCACGTTAGGGTTAGTGTTATGGTTTGGGTTCGGGTTCGGGGTAGGGTTAGGGTTCGGGTTCGGGTTAGGGTTCGGGTTCAGGTTCGGGTTAGAGGTTAGGGTTCGGGTTATGGTTAGGGTTAGGGTTCGGGTTAGGGTTAGGGTTAGGGTTAGGGTTCGGGTTAGGGTTTGGTTTAGGGTTAAGGTAAGGGTTCGGGTTAGGGTTAGGGTTAGGGTTCGGGTTAGGGTTCGTGTTAGGGTTACGGGTAAGGGTTAGGGTGAGGTTTGGGGTTAGGGTTCGGTTTAGGTTTAGGGTTAGGGTTCGGGTTAGGGTTCGGGTTAAGGTTAGGATTAGGGTTCGGGTTAGGATTAGGATTAGGGTTAGGGTTAGGGTTAGGTTTTAGGGTTAGGGTTAGGGTTAGGGTTAGGGGTTTGGGTTAGGGTTAGGGTTAGGGTTAGGGTTAGGTTTAGGATTCGGGTTCGGGTTAGGGTTAGGGTTCGGGTTAGGGTTCGGTTTAGGGTTCGGGTTAGGGTTCAGGGAAGGGTTCGGGTTAGGGTTCGGGTTAGGGTTAGGGTTAGGGTTAGGGTTCGGGTTCGGGTTAGGGTTAGGGTTCAGGTTAGGGTTAGGGTTCAGTTTAGGGTTCGGGTTCGGTTTAGGGATAGGGTTAGGGTTGGGGTTAGGGTTCGGGTTAGGGTTAGGGTTAGGGTTCGAGTTAGGGTTCGGGTTAGGGTTAGGATTCGGGTAAGGGGTTAGGGTTCGGGTTAGGTTTCGGCTTAGGGTTAGGGTTAGGATTAGGGTTAGGGTTCGGGTTAGTGTTAAGTTTAGGGTTCGGGTTCGGGTTCGAGTTTGGGTTAGGGTTCGTGTTCGGGTTAGCTTTCGTGTTCGGTTTAGGGTTCGGGTTCGTTTTAGGGTTAGGGGTTAGTGTTCAGGTTAGGGTTAGGGTTAGGGTTCGGGTTAGGGTTCGGGTTTGGGTTAGGGTTAGGGTTAGGGTTCGGGTTAGGGTTAGGGCTTAGGGTAGGGTTAGGGTTAGGGTTAGGGTTAGGGTTCGGGTTAGGGTTAGGGTTAGGGTTAGGGTTCGGGTCACGGTTCGGTTTAGGGTTTGGGTTAGGGTTCGGGTTAGGGTTCGGGTTAGGGTTCAGGTTAGGGTTAGAGTTAGGGTTAGGGTTAGGTTTCGGGTTCGGGTTAGGGTTAGGGTTCAGGTTACGGTTAGGTTTAGGGTTCAGATTAGGGTACGGGTTCAGTTTAGGGTTAGAGTAAGGGTTCGGTTTAGGGTTAGGGTTAGGGTTAGGGTTCGGGTTAGGGTTAGGTTTAGGGTTCGGGTTCGGGTTCGTGTTTGGGTTAGGGTTCGGGTTCGGGTTAGGTTTCGGGTTCGGGTTAGGGTTCGGGTTCGGGTTAGGGTTAGGGTTCGGGTTAGGGTTCGGGTTAGGGTTAGTCTTAGGTTTCGGGTTAGGGTTAGGGTTAGGGTTAGGGTTCGCGTTAGGGTTCAGGTTAGGGTTAGGGTTCGGGTTACGATTAGGTTTAGTGTTAGAATTAGGTTTAGGGTTAGGGTCGGGTTAGGGTTCGGGTTAGGGATAGGGTTAGGGTTCGGGTTAGGGTTCGGGTTAGGGTTAGGTTTCGGGTAGGTTTAGGGTTAGGGTTAGGGTTAGGGTTAGGGTTAGGGTTAGGGTTCGGGTTAGGGTTAGGTTTAGGTTTCGGGTTAGGTTTAGGTTTAGGGTTAGAGTTAGGGTTAGGGTTCGGGTTCGGGTTAGGGTTCGGGTTCGGGTTAGGGTTCGGGTTCGGGTTAGGGTTAGGGGTTAGTGTTCAGGTTAGGGTTAGGGTTAGGGTTAGGGTTAGATTAGGGTTTGGGTTAGGGTTAGGGGTTAGGGTAGGGTTAGGGTTAGGGTTAGGGTTAGGTTTAGGGTTCGGGTTAGGGTTAGGGTTAGGGTTAGGGTTAGGGTTAGGGTTCGGGTTAGGGTTAGGGTTAGGGTTAGGGTTCACGTTAGGGTTAGTGTTATGGTTTGGGTTCGGGTTCGGGGTAGGGTTAGGGTTCGGGTTCGGGTTAGGGTTCGGGTTCGGGTTCGGGTTAGAGGTTAGGGTTCGGGTTATGGTTAGGGTTAGGGTTCGGGTTAGGGTTAGGGTTAGGGTTAGGGTTAGGGTTAGGGTTCGGGTTAGGGTTTGGTTTAGGGTTAAGATAAGGGTTCGGGTTAGGGTTAGTGTTAGGGTTCGGGTTAGGGCTCGTGTTAGGGTTACGGGTAAGGGTTAGGGTGAGGTTTGGGGTTAGGGTTCGGGTTAGGTTTAGGGTTAGGGTTCGGGTTAGGGTTCGGGTTAAGGTTAGGGTTAGGGTTCGGGTTAGGATTAGGATTAGGGTTAGGGGTAGGGTTAGGTTTTAGGGTTAGGGTTAGGTTTAGGGTTAGGGTTAGGGGTTTGGGTTAGGGTTAGGGTTAGGGTTAGGGTTAGGTTTAGGATTCGGGTTCGAGTTAGGGTTAGGGTTCGGGTTAGGGTTCGGTTTAGGGTTCGGGTTAGGGTTCGGGGAAGGGTTCGGGTTAGGGTTCGGGTTAGGGTTAGGGTTAGGGTTAGGGTTCGGGTTCGGGTTAGGGTTAGGGTTCGGGTTAGGGTTAGGGTTCAGGTTAGGGATCGGGTTCGGTTTAGGGTTAGGGTTAGCGTTGGGGTTAGGGTTCGGGTTAGGGTTAGGGTTAGGGTTCGAGTTAGGGTTCGGGTTAGGGTTAGGATTCGGGTAAGGGGTTAGGGTTCGGGTTCGGGTTAGGGTTAGGGTTAGGGTTAGGGTTCGGGTTATGTTTCGGCTTAGGGTTAGGGTTAGGATTAGGGTTAGGGTTCGGGTTAGTGTTAAGTTTAGGGTTCGGGTTCGGGTTCGTGTTTGGGTTAGGGTTCGGGTTCGGGTTAGGGTTCGTGTTCGGTTTAGGGTTCGGGTTCGTTTTAGGGTTAGGGGTTAGTGTTCAGGTTAGGGTTAGGTTTAGGGTTCGGGTTAGGGTTCGGGTTTGGGTTAGGGTTAGGGTTAGGTTTCGGGTTAGGGTTAGGGCTTAGGGTAGGGTTAGGGTTAGGGTTAGGGTTAGGGTTCGGGTTAGGGTTAGGGTTAGGGTTCGGGTTACGGTTAGGGTTACGGTTACGGTTCGCGTTAGGGATAGTGTTATGGTTTGGCTTCAGGTTCGGGGTAGGGTTAGGGATCGGGTTCGGGTTAGGGTTCTGGTTCGGGTTCGGGTTAGATGTTAGGGTTCGGGTTATGGTTATGGTTAGGGTACGGGTTAGGGTTAGGGTTAGGGTTGGGGTTAGGGTTCGGTTTAGGGTTTGGGTTAGGGTTAGGTTTCGGGTAATGGTTAGGGTTAGTGTTCGGGTTAGGTTTCGGGTTAGGGTTAGGGGTTAGGGTTAGGGTTATGTTTAGGGTTAGGTTTCGGGTTCGGGTTAGGGTTAGGGTTCGCGTTAGGGTTCGGGTTAGTTTTAGGGTTAGGGTTTGGTTAGGTTTAGGTTTCGGGTTAGGGTTAGGGTTAAGGTTAAGTTTCGGGTTAGGGTTAGGGTTCGGGTTAGGGTTGGGTTCGGGTTAGGTTTCGGGTTAGGGTTAGGGTTCGCGTTCGGGTTAGGGTTATGGTTCGGGTTTGGGTTAGGGTTAGGGTTCGGCATAGGGTTAGGGTTCGGGTTCGGGTTAGGGTTAGGTTTTGGGTTAGGGTTAGGGTTAGGGTTAGGGTTCGTGTTAGGGTTCGGTTTAGGGTTCGGGTTAGGGTTAGGGTTAGGGTTGGGTTAGGGTTAGGGTTAGGGTTCGGGTTAGGGTTAGGGTTAGGGTTAGGGTTAGGGTTAGGGTTAGCGTTAGGGTTAGGGGTTTGTGTTAGGGTTAGGTTTAGGGTTAGGGTTAGGGTTCGGGTTCGGGTTAGGGTTCGGGTTAGGGTTAGGGGTTAGGGTTAGGGTTAGGTTTAGGGTTAGATTTCGGGTTCGGGTTAGGCTTAGGGTTCGGGTTAGGGTTCGGGTTAGGTTTAGGGTTAGGGTTCAGGTTAGGTTTAGGTTTCGGGTTAGGGTTAGGGTTAGGGTTCGGGTTATGGTTAGGGTTCGGGTTCGGGTGAGGGTACGGGTTCTGGTTCGGGTTAGGGGTTAGGGTTCGGGTTAGGGTTAAGGTTAGGGTTCGGGTTAGGTTTTGGGTTAGGGTTAGGGTTAGGGTTCGGGTTAGGGTTAGGGTTAGCCTTCGGGTTAGGGTTCGGGTTAAATTTAGGGTTAGGGTTCGTGTTAGGGTTCAGGTTAGGGTTAGGGTTCGGGTTACGGTTATGTTTAGGGTTAGAGTTAGGTTTAGGGTTAGGGTCGGGTTAGGGTTCGGGTTAGGGATAGGGTTAGGGTTCGGGTTAGGGTTCGGGTTAGGGTTCGGGTTAGGGTTAGGGTTAGGGTTCGGGTTAGGGTTCGGGTTAGGGTTCGGGTTAGGGTTAGGGTTAGGGTTCGGGTTAGGGTTACGTTTAGGGTTAGAGTTAGGGTTAGGGTTAGGGTTCGGGTTAGGGTTAGGTTTAGGGTTAAGGTTAGGGTTCGGGTTAGGGTTAGGTATAGGGTTCGGGTTCGGGTTCGGGTTTGGGTTAGGGTTCGGGTTCGGGTTAGGGTTCGTGTTCGGGTTAGGGTTCGGGTTCGGATTAGGGTTAGGGGTTAGTGTTCAGGTTAGGGTTAGGGTTACGGTTCGGGTTAGGGTTCGGGTTAGGGTTAGGTTTAGGTTTTGGTTTAGAGTTAGGGTTAGGGTTAGGGTTAGATTAGGTTTCGGGTTAGGGTTAGGGGTTAGGGTAGGGTTAGGGTTAGGGTTAGGGTTAGGGTTCAGGTTAGGGTTAGGGTTAGGGTAGGGTTAGGGTTAGTGTTCGGTTTACGGTTAGGGTTAGGGTTAGGGTTCGCGTTAGGGTTAGTGTTATGGTTTGGGTTCGGGTTCGGGGTAGGGTTAGGGTTCGGGTTCGGGTTAGGGTTCGGGTTCGGGTTCGGGATAGAGGTTAGGGTTCGGGTTATGGTTAGGGTTAGGGTTCGGATTAGGGTTAGGGTTAGGGTTAGGGTTAGGTTTCGTGTTAGGGTTTGGTTTAGGGTAAGGGTTATGGTTCGGGTTAGGCTTAGGTTTAGGGTTCGGGTAAGGGTTCGGGTTAGGGTTAGGGTTAAGGGTTAGGGTTAGGTTTAGGGTTAGGGTTCGGGTTAGGTTTAGGGTTAGGGTTCGGGTTAGGGTTCGGTTTAGGGTTATGGTTAGGGTTCGGGTTAGGAATAGGGTTAGGGTTAGGGTTAGGTTTTAGGGTTAGGGTTAGTGTTAGGCTTAGGGTTAGGGTTAGGGGTTTGGGTTAGGGTTAGGGTTAGGGTTAGGGTTAGGGTTAGGGTTCGGGTTCGGGTTAGGGTTAGCGTTTGGGTTAGGGTTCGTGTTAGGGTTCGGGTTAGGGTTCGGGGAAGGGTTCGGGTTAGGGTTCGGGTTAGGGTTAGGGTTAGGGTTAGGGTTCGGGTTCAGGTTTGTGTTAGGGTTAGGGTTCGGATTAGGGTTAGGGTTCAGTTTAGGGTTCGGGTTCGGGTTAGGGATAGGGTTAGGGTTAGGTTTAGGGTTCGTGTTAGGGTTAGGGTTAGGGTTCGATTTAGGGTTCGGGTTAGGGTTAGGATTCGGGTAAGGGGTTAGGGTTCGGGTTCGGTTACGGGTTAGGGTTAGGGTTAGGTTTAGGGTTCGGGTTAGGGTTCGGGTTAGGGTTAGGGTTAGGGTTAGGTTTAGGGTTCGGGTTAGGGTTAGGTTTAGGGTTCGGGTTCGGGTTCGTGTTTGGGTTAGGGTTCGGGTTCGGGTTAGGGTTCGTGTTCGGGTTAGGGCTCGGGTTCGGTTTAGGGTTAGGGGTTAGTGTTCAGGTTAGGGTTAGGGTTAGGGTTCTGGTTAGGGTTCGGGTTTGGGTTAGGGTTAGGGTTAGGGTTCGGGATAGGGTTAGGGCTTAGGGTAGGGTTAGGGTTAATGTTAGGGTTAGGGTTCGGGTTTGGGTTAGGGTTAGGGTTAGGGTTCGGGTTACGGTTAGGGTTACGGTTAGGGTTCGCGTTAGGGTTAGTGTTATGGTTTGGGTTCAGGTTCGGGGTAGGGTTAGGGATCGGGTTCGGGTTAGGGTTCTGGTTCGGGTTCGGGTTAGATGTTAGGGTTCGGGTTATGGTTAGGGTTAGGGATAGGGATAGGGTTAGGGCTAGGGTTAGTGTTAGGGTTCGGGTTAGGGTTTGGGTTAGGGTTAGGGTTAGGGTTCGGGTTAGGGTTAGGGATAGGGATCGGGTTAGGGTTCGGGTTAGGGTTAGGGGTTAGGTTTAGGGTTAGGTTTAGGGTAGGTTTCGGGTTCGGGTTAGGGTTCGGGTTCGGGTTAGGTTTCGGGTTAGTTTTAGGGTTCGGGTTCAGGTTAGGTTTAGGTTTCGGGTTAGGGTTAGGGTTAAGGTTAGGGTTCGGGTTAGGGTTAGGGTTCGGGTTAGGGTTGGGTTCGGGTTCGGGTTAGGGTTAGGGTTCGGGTTCGGGTTAGGGTTCGGGTTCGGGTTAGGGTTAGGGTTAGGGTTAGGGTTCGTGTTAGGGTTCGGGTTAGGGGTCGGGTTAGGGTTAGGGTTAGGGTTGGGTTAGGGTTAGGGTTAGGGTTCGGTTTAGGGTTAGGTTTCGGGTTAGGGTTACGGTTAGGGTTAGGGTTAGGGTTAGGGTTCGGGTTACGGTTAGGGTTAGGGTTAGGATTCGCGTTAGTGTTAGTGTTATGGTTTGGGTTCAGGTTCGGGGTAGGGTTAGGGTTCGGGTACGGGTTAGGGTTCGGGTTCGGGTTAGAGGTTAGGGTTCGGGTTAGGGTTATGGTTAGGGTTCGGGTTAGGGTTAGGGTTAGGGTTCGGGTTAGGGTTCGGGTTAGGGTTAGGGGTAAGTGTTAGGGTTAGGTTTAGGGTTAGGTTTCGGGTTAGGTTTAGGGTTAGGTTTCGGGTGAGGGTTCGGGTTAGGTTTAGTGTTAGGGTTCGGGTTAGTGTTAGGGTTAGGGTTAGGGTTAGGGTTAGGTTTTAGGGTTAGGGTTAGGTGTTTGTGTTATGGTTAGGGTTAGGGTTAGGTTTCGTGTTCGGGTTACGGTTAGGGTTCGGGTTAGGGTTCGGTTTAGGGTTTGGGTTAGGGTTCGGGTTAGGGTTCGGGTTAGGGTTCGGGTTAGGGTTAGGGTTAGGGTTAGGGTTAGGGTTAGGGTTCGGGTTTGGGTTAGGGTTTGGTTTAGAGTTAGGGTAAGGGTTCGGTTTAGGGTTAGGTTTAGGGTTAGGGTTAGGGTTAGGGTTAGGTTTAGGGTTCAGATTAGGGTACGGGTTTGGTTTAGGGTTAGGGTAAGGGTTCGGTTTAGGGTTAGGTTTAGGGTTAGGGTTAGGGTTCGGGTTAGGGTTCGGGTTAGGGTTCGGGTTAGGGTTAGGGGTTTGTGTTAGGGTTAGGGTTAGGGTTAGGGTTCGGGTTCGGGTTACGGTTAGGGTTCGGGTTAGGGTTCGGTTTAGGGTTCGGGTTAGGGTTCGGGTTAGGGTTCGGGTTAGGGTTCGGGTTAGGGTTAGGGTTAGGGTTAGGGTTAGGGTTCGGGTTTGGGTTAGGGTTAGGGTTCGGGTTAGGGTTAGGTTTAGGGTTCAGATTAGGGTACGGGTTTGGTTTAGGGTTAGGGTAAGTGTTCGGTTTAGGGTTAGGTTTAGGGTTAGGGTTAGGGTTCGGGTTAGGGTTCGGGTTAGGGTTCGGGTTAGGGTTGGGTTCGGGTTAGGGTTCGGGTTAGGGTTAGGGTTAGGGTTAGGGTTAGGGTTCGGGTTTGGGTTAGGGTTAGGGTTCGGGTTAGGGTTAGGTTTAGGGTTCAGATTAGAGTACGGGTTTGGTTTAGGGTTAGGGTAAGGGTTCGGTTTAGGGTTCGGTTTAGGTTTAGGGTTAGGGTTAGTGTTAGGTTTAGGGTAAGGATTAGGTTTCGGGTTAGGTTTCGGGTTAGGGTTCGGGTTAGGGTTAGGGTTAGGGTTCGGTTTACGGTTCGGGTTAGGGTTAGGGTTAAGGTTCGGGTTAGGGTTAAGTTTAGGGTTAGAGTTAGGGTTAGGGTTAGGGTTCGGTTTAGGGTTAGGGTTAGGGTTAGGTTTTAGGGTAAGGGTTAGGGTTAGGGTTAGGGTTAGGGGTTTGGGTTAGGGTTAGGGTTAGGGTTAGGGTTAGGGTTAGGATTAGGGTTCGGGTTCGGGTTAGGGTTAGGGTTCGGTTTAGGGTTCGGGTTAGGGTTCGTGTTAGGGTTCGGGGAAGGGTTCGGGTTAGGGTTCGGGTTAGGGTTAGGGTTAGGTTTCGGGTGAGGGTTCGGGTTAGGGTTAGGGTTAGGGTTCGGGTTAGGGTTAGGGTTAGGGTTAGTGTTAGGGTTAGGTTTTAGGGTTAGGGTTAGGGTTAGGGTTAGGGTTAGGGGTTGTGTTAGGGTTAGGGTTAGGGTTAGGGTTCGGGTTCGGGTTAGGGTTAGGGTTCGGGTTAGGGTTCGGTTTAGGGTTTGTGTTAGGGTTAGGGGTTAGGGTAGGGTTAGGGTTAGGGTTAGGGTTCGGGTTAGGGTTAGGGTTAGGGTTAGGGTTAGGGTTAGGCTTCTCGTTAGGGTTAGTGTTATGGTTTGGGTTCGGGTTCGGGGTAGGGTTAGGGTTCGGTTTCGGGTTAGGGTTCGGTTTCGGGTTCGGTTTAGAAATTAGGGTTCGTGTTATGGTTAGGGTTAGGTTTCGTGTTAGGGTTTGGTTTAGGGTTAGGGTTAGGGTTCGGATTAGGGTTAGGGTTAGGGTTCGGGTTAGGGTTCGGGTTAGGGTTACGGGTAAGGTTTAGGGTTAGTTTTGGTGTTAGGGTTCGGGTTAGGTTTAGGGTTAGGGTTCGGGTCAGGGTTCGGGTTAAGTTTAGGGTTAGGGTTCGGGTTAGGATTAGGATTAGGGTTAGGGTTAGGGTTAGGTTTTAGGGTTAGGGTTAGGGTTAGGGTTAGGGTTAGGGTTAGGGGTTTGTGTTAGGGTTAGGTTTAGGGTTAGGGTTAGGGTTAGGGTTAGGGTTAGGGGTTTGTGTTAGGGTTAGGGTTAGGGTTAGGGTTCTGGTCCGGGTTAGGGTTAGGGTTCGGGTTAGGGTTCGGTTTAGGGTTTGGGTTAGGGTTCGGGTTAGGGTTCGGGTTAGGGTTCGGGTTAGGGTTAGAGTTAGGGTTAGGGTTCGGGTTCGGGTTTGGGTTAGGGTTAGGGTTCGGGTTAGGGTTAGGTTTAGGGTTCAGGTTAGGGTACGGGTTCGGTTTAGGGTTAGAGTAAGGGTTCGGTTTAGGGTTAGTGGTAGGGTTAGGGTTAGTGTTACGATTAGGGTTAGGGTTAGGTTTAGGGTTAGGGTTGGGTTTAGGGTTAGGGTTCGGGTTAGTGTTAGGTTTAGGGTTAGAGTTAGGGTTAGGGTTAGGGTTCCGGTTAGGGTTAGGGTTAGGGTTCGTGTTAGGTTTAGGGTTAGGGTTCGGGTTAGGGTTACGGTTAGAGTTAGGGTTAGGGTTCGGGTTACGGTTAGGGTTTAGGGTAGGGTTAGGGTTAGGGTTAGGGTTAGGGTTCGGGTTAGGGTTAGGGTAGGGTTAGGTTTCGGGTTAGGGTTAGGGTTAGGGTTAGGGTTCGGGCAGGGTTCAGGTTAGGGTTAGGGTTCGGGTTACGGTTAGGTTTAGGGTTAGAATTATGTTTAGGGTTAGGGTCGGATTAGGGTTCGGGTTAGGGATAGGGTTAGGGTTCGGGTTAGGGTTCGGGTTAGGGTTAGTTTTCAGGTTAGGTTTAGGGTTAGGGTTAGGGTTAGGGTTCGTGTTAGGGTTCGGGTTAGGGTTCGGGTTAGGGTTAGGTTTAGGTTTCGGGTTAGGGTTAGGTTTAGTGTTAGAGTTAGGGTTAGGGTTCGGGTTCGGGTTAGGGTTCGGGTTCGGGTTAGGGTTCGGGTTCGGGTTAGGGTTAGGGGTTAGTGTTCAGGTTAGGGTTAGGGTTAAGGTTAGGGTTAGAT
>JAVLSZ010000068.1:1547500-1567500 GCA_032313775.1 Urocyon cinereoargenteus
GTTAGGGTTAGGGTTCGGGTTAGGGTTAGGTTTAGGGTTCAGGTTAGGGTACGGGTTCGGTTTAGGGTTAGAGTAAGGGTTCGGTTTAGGGTTAGGGTTAGGGTTAGGGTTAGGGTTAGGATTAGGGTTAGGGTTAGGTTTAGGTTTAGGGTTGGGTTTAGGGTTAGGGTTCGGGTTAGGGTTCGGGTTAGGGTTAGGGTTAGGGTTCGGTTTAGGTTTCGGGTTAGGGTTAGGGTTAGGGTTCGGGTTAGTGTTAGGTTTAGGGTTAGAGTTAGGGTTAGGGTTAGGGTTCGGGTTAGGGTTAGGGTTAGGGTTCGTGTTAGGGTTAGGGTTAGGGTTCGGGTTAGGGTTAGGGTTAGAGTTAGGGTTAGGGTTCGGGTTACGGTTAGGGGTTAGGTTAGGGTTAGGGTTAGGGTTAGGGTTACGGTTCGGGTTAGGGTTAGGATTAGGTTTCGGGTTAGGGTTAGGGTTAGGGTTAGGGTTAGGGTTCGTGTTAGGGTTCGGGTTAGGGTTCGGGTTAGGGTTAGGTTTAGGTTTCGGGTTAGGGTTAGTTTTAGGGTTAGAGTTAGGGTTAGGTTTCGGGTTCGGGTTAGGGTTCGGGTTCGGGTTAGGGTTCGGGTTCGGGTTAGGGTTAGGGGTTAGTGTTCAGGTTAGGGTTAGGGTTAGGGTTAGAGTTCGGGTTAGGGTTAGGGGTAGGGTTAGGGTTAGGGTTCGCGTTAGGGTTAGGGTTAGGGTTAGGGTTAGGGTTCTTGTTAGGGTTAGTGTTTTGGTTTGGGTTCGGGTTCAGTGTAGGGTTAGGGTTCGGGTTCGGGTTAGGGTTCGGGTTCGGGTTCGGGTTAGAAGTTAGGGTTCGGGTTATGGTTAGGTTTAGGGTTCGGGTTCGGGTAAGGGTTAGGGTTAGGGTTAGGGTTCGGGTTAGGTTTCGGATTAGGGTTAGGGTTAGGGTTCGGGTTAGGGTTCGGGTTCGGGTTACAGGTAAGGGTTAGGGTTAGTTTTGGGGTTAGGGTTCGGGTTAGGTTTAGGGTTAGGGTTCGGGTTAGTCTTCGGGTTAAGGTTAGGGTTAGGGTTCGGGTTAGGATTAGGATTAGGTTTAGGGTTAGGGTTAGGTTTTAGGGTTAGGGTTAGGGTTAGGGTTAGGGTTAGGGTTAGGGGTTTGGGTTAGGGTTAGGGTTAGGGTTAGGGTTAGGATTCGGGTTCAGGTTAGGGTTAGGGTTCGGGGTAGGGTTCGGTTTAGGGTTCGGGTTAGGGTTCGGGAAAGGGTTCGGGTTAGGGTTCGGGTTAGGGTTAGGTTTACGGTTCGGGTTCGGGTTAGGGTTAGGTTTCGGGTTAGGTTTAGGGTCCAGGTTAGGGTTCGGGTTCGCTTTAGGGATAGGGTTTGGGTTGGGGTTAGGGTTCGGGTTAGGGTTAGGGTTAGGGTTCGAGTTAGGGTTCGGGTTAGGGTTAGGATTCGGGTAAGTGGTTAGGGTTCGGGTTCGGGTTCGGGTTAGGTTTAGGGTTAGGGTTAGTGTTCGGGTTAGGGTTCGTGTTCGTGTTCGGGTTAGGGTTCGGGTTCGGGTTAGGGTTAGGGTTTAGTGTCAGGTTAGGGATAGGGTTAGGTTTCGGGTTAGGGTTCGGGTTTGGGTTAGGGTTAGGGTTAGGGTTCGGGTTAGGGTTAGGGCTTAGGGTAGGGTTAGGGTTAGGGTTAGGGTTAGGGTTCGGGTTACGGTTAGGGTTAGGGTTAGGGTTCGGGTTACGGTTAGGGTTACGGCTACGGTTCGCGTTAGAGTTAGTGTTATGGTTTGGGTTCAGGTTCGGGGTAGGTTTAGGGATCGGGTTCGGGTTAGGGTTCTGGTTCGGGTTCGGGTTAGATGTTAGGGTTCGTGTTATGGTTAGGGTTAGGGTTCGGGTTAGGGTTAGGGTTAGGGTTAGGGTTCGGGTTAGGGTTTGGGTTAGGGTTAGGTTTAGGGTTCGGGTTATGGTTAGGGTTAGGGTTCGGGTTAGGTTTCGGGTTAGGGTTAGGGGTTAGGGTTAGGGTTAGGTTTAGGGTTAGGTTTCGGGTTCGGGTTCGGGTTAGGGTTCGGGTTAGGGTTCGGGTTAGGTTTAGGGTTAGGGTTTGGTTAGGTTTAGGTTTCGGTTTAGGGTTAGGGTTAAGGTTAGGTTTCGGGTTAGGGTTTGGGTTCGGGTTAGGGTTGGGTTCGGGTTAGGTTTCGGGTTAGGGTTAGGGTTCGGGTTCGGGTTAGGGTTATGGTTCGGGTTTGGGTTAGTTTTAGGGTTCGGGTTAGGGTTAGGGTTCGGGTTCGGGTTAGGGTTAGGGTTTGGGTTAGGGTTAGGGTTAGGGTTAGGTTTCGTGTTAGGGTTCGGGTTAGGGGTCGGGTTAGATGTTAGGGTTCGTGTTATGGTTAGGGTTAGGGTTCGGGTTAGGGTTAGGGTTAGGGTTAGGGTTCGGGTTAGGGTTTGGGTTAGGGTTAGGTTTAGGGTTCAGGTTATGGTTAGGGTTAGGGTTCGGGTTAGGTTTCGGGTTAGGGTTAGGGGTTAGGGTTAGGGTTAGGTTTAGGGTTAGGTTTCGGGTTCGGGTTCGGGTTAGGGTTCGGGTTAGGGTTCGGGTTAGGTTTAGGGTTAGGGTTTGGTTAGGTTTAGGTTTCGGTTTAGGGTTAGGGTTAAGGTTAGGTTTCGGGTTAGGGTTTGGGTTCGGGTTAGGGTTGGGTTCGGGTTAGGTTTCGGGTTAGGGTTAGGGTTCGGGTTCGGGTTAGGGTTATGGTTCGGGTTTGGGTTAGTTTTAGGGTTCGGTTTAGGGTTAGGGTTAGGGTTAGGATTAGGGTTAGGGTTAGGTTTAGGGTTAGGTTTGGGTTTAGGGTTAGGGTTCGGGTTAGGGTTCGGGTTAGGGTTAGAGTAAGGGTTCGGTTTAGGGTTAGGGTTAGGGTTAGGGTTAGGGTTAGGATTAGGGTTAGGGTTAGGTTTAGGGTTAGGGTTGGGTTTAGGGTTAGGGTTCGGGTTAGGGTTCGGGTTAGGGTTAGGGTTAGGGTTCGGTTTAGGTTTCGGGTTAGGGTTAGGGTTAGGGTTCGGGTTAGGGTTTGGTTTAGGGTTAGGGTTAGGGTTCGGATTAGGGTTAGGGTTAGGGTTCGGGTTAGGGTTAGGGTTAGGGTTCGGTTTAGGTTTCGGGTTAGGGTTAGGGTTCGGGTTAGGGTTTGGTTTAGGGTTAGGTTTAGGGTTCGGATTAGGGTTAGGGTTAGGGTTCGGGTTAGGATTAGGGTTAGGGTTAGGGTTAGGTTTAGGGTTAGGGTTCGGGTTCGGGTTAGGGTTAGGGTTCCGGGTAGGGTTAGGGTTAGGGTTCGGGTTAGGATTAGGGTTAGGGTTAGGGGTTAGTGTTCAGGTTAGTGTTAGGGTTACGGTTCGGGTTAGGGTTCGGGTTAGGTTTAGGGTTAGGTTTAGGGTTAGGGTTCCGGTTAGGGTTAAGTTTAGGGTTCGGGTTCAGGTTCGTGTTTGGGTTAGGGTTCGGATTCGGGTTAGGGTTCGTGTTCGGGTTAGGGTTCGGTTTCGGGTTAGGGTTAGGGGTTAGTGTTCAGGTTAGGGTTAGGGTTAGGGTTCGGGTTAGGGTTCGGGATTGGGTTAGGGTTAGGGTTAGGGTTCGGGTTAGGGTTAGGGCTTAGGGTAGGGTTAGGGTTAGGGTTAGGGTAAGGGTTCGGGTTAGGGTTAGGGTTAGGGTTAGGGTTAGGGTTCGGGTTACGGTTAGGGTTACGGCTACGGTTCGCGTTAGAGTTAGTGTTATGGTTTGGGTTCAGGTTCGGGATAGGGTTAGGGATCGGGTTCGGGTTAGGGTTCTGGTTCGGGTTCGGGTTAGATATTAGGGTTCGTGTTATGGTTAGGTTTAGGGTTCGGGTTAGGGTTAGGGTTAGGGTTAGGGTTAGGGTTCGGGTTAGGGTTTGGGTTAGGGTTAGGTTTAGGTTTCGGGTTATGGTTAGGGTTAGGGTTCGGGTTAGGTTTCGGGTTAGGGTTAGGGGTTAGGGTTAGGGTTAGGTTTAGGGTTAGGTTTCGGGTTCGGGTTAGGGTTAGGGTTCGGTTTAGGGTTCGGGTTAGGTTTAGGGTTAGGGTTTGGTTAGGTTTAGGTTTCGGTTTAGGGTTAGGGTTAAGATTAGGTTTTGGGTTAGGGTTTGGGTTCGGGTTAGGGTTGGGTTCGGGTTAGGTTTCGGGTTAGGGTTAGGGTTCGGGTTCGGGTTAGGGTTATGGTTCGTGTTTGGGTTAGGGTTAGGGTTCGGGTTAGGGTTAGGGTTCGGGTTCGGGTTAGGGTTAGGGTTTGGGTTAGGGTTAGGGTTAGGGTTAGGGTTAGGGTTCGGGTTCGGGTTAGGGTTAGGGTTTGGGTTAGGGTTAGGGTTAGGGTTAGGGTTCGTGTTAGGGTTCGGTTTAGGGGTCGGTTTAGGGTTAGGGTTAGGGTTGGGTTAGGGTTAGTGTAGGGTTAGGGTTAGGGTTCGGTTTAGGGTTACTGTTAGGGTTAGGGTTAGGGTTAGGGTTCGGGTTACGGTTAGGGTTATGGTTACGGTTCGCGTTATGGTTAGTGTTATGTTTTGGATTCAGGTTCGGGGTAGGGTTAGGGATCGGGTTCGGGTTAGGGTTCTGGTTCGGGTTCGTGTTAGATGTTAGGGTTCGGGTTATGTTTAGGGTTAGGGTTCGGGTTAGGTTTAGGGTTAGGGTTAGGTTTAGGGTTGGGGTTCGGGTTAGGTTTAGGGGTAAGGGTTAGGGTTAGGGTTAGGTTTAGGGTAAGGGTTCGGGTTAGGTTTAGGGTTAGGTTTCGGGTTAGGGTTCGGGTTAGGGTTAGGGTTAGGGTTCGGGTTAGGGTTAGGGTTAGGGTTAGGTTTTAGGGTTAGGGTTAGGGTTAGGGTTCGGGTTAGGGTTAGGGTTAGGTTTAGGGTTAGGGTTAGGTTTCGGGTTAGGAATAGGGTTATGGTATGGGTTCGGGTTCGGGGTAGGGTTAGGGTTCGGATTCGGGTGAGGGTACGGGTTCTGGTTCGGGTTACGGGTTAGGGTTCGGGTTAGGGTTAGGGTTAGGGTTAGGGTTAGTTTTAGGGTTAGGGTTCGGGTTAGGGTTTGGTTTAGGGTTAGGTTTAGGGTTCGGGTTAGGGTTAGGGTTAGGCTTCGGGTTAGGGTTCGGGTTAGGTTTAGGTTTAGGGTTCGGGTTAGGGTTCGGGTTCGGGTTAGGGTTCGGATTCGGGTATATTTAGAGTTAGGGTTCGGGTTAGGTTTCGGGTTAGGGTTAGGGTTAGAGTTCGTGTTAGGGTTAGGGTTAGGGTTCGGTTTAGGGTTAGGGTTCGGGTTAGGGTTAGGGTTCGGTTACGGGTTATGGTTCGGGTTAGGGTTCGGGTTAGGTTTAGGTTTAGGGTTAGGGTTCGGGTTCGGTGTTAGGGTTAGGGTTAGCGTTCGGGTTAGGGTTCGGGTTAGGGTTAGGATTCGGGTAAGGGGTATGGGTTCGTGTTCGTGTTCGGGTTAGGGTTAGGGTTAGGGTTAGGGTTCCTGTTAGGGTTAGGGTTAGGGTTAGTGTTAGTTTTCGGGTTAGGGTTTGGGTTATGGTTAGGGTTAGGTTTAGGTTTAGGGTACGGGTTCCGGTTCGGGTTAGGGTTAGGGTTCGCGTTAGGGTTAGGGTTAGGGTTCGGGTTAGGGTTCGGGTTCGTGTTAGGGTTCGGGTTCGGGTTCGGGTTAGGGTTAGGGTTCGGGTTGGTTAGGGTTAGGGTTAGGGTTAGGGTTATGGTTAGGGTTCGGGTTAGGGTTAGGGTTAAGGTTCGTGTTATGGTTAGGTTTAGGGTTCGGGTTCGGGTTCGGGTTTGGGTTAGGGTTCGGGTTCGGGTTAGGGTTCGGGTTCGGGTTAGGGTTCGGTTTCGGGTTAGGGTTAGGGGTTAGTGTTCAGGTTAGGGTTAGGGTTAGGGTTCGGGTTAGGGTTAGGGTTAGGGTTCGGGTTAGGGTTAGGGTTAGAGTTAGTGTAAGGGTTAGGGTTCGGGTTACGGTTAGATGTTATGGTAGGGTTAGGGTTAGGGTTAGGGTTCGGGTTCGGGTTAGGGTTAGGGTTAGGGTTCGGTTTAGGTTTAGTGTTAGGGTTAGGGTTCGTGTTAGGGTTCAGGTTAGGGTTAGGGTTCGGGTTACGGTTAGGTTTAGGGTTAGAGTTAGGTTTAGGGTTAGGGTCGGTTTAGGGTTCGGGTTAGGGATAGGGTTAGGGTTCGGGTTAGGGTTCGGGTTAGGGTTAGGTTTCGGGTTAGGGTTAGGGTTAGGGTTAGGGTTCGGGTTAGGGTTCGGTTTAGGGTTCGGGTTAGCGTTAGGTTTAGGTTTCGGGTTAGGGTTAGGTTTAGGGTTAGAGTTAGGGTTAGGGTTAGGGTTCGGGTTAGGGTTAGGGTTAGGGTTAGGGTTCGGGTTAGGGTTAGGTTTAGGGTTCGGGTTCGGGTTCGGGTTTGGGTTAGGTTTCGGGTTCGGGTTAGGGTTCGGGTTCGGGTTAGGGTTCGGGTTCGGGTTAGGGTTAGGGGTTAGTGTTCAGGTTAGTGTTAGGGTTACGGTTCGGGATAGGGTTCGGGTAAGGGTTAGGTTTAGGGTTTGGTTTAGGGTGAGGGTTAGGGTTAGGGTTAGATTAGGGTTCGGGTTAGGGTTAGGGGTTACGGTAGGTTTAGGGTTAGGGTTAGGGTTAGGGTTAGGGTTCGGGTTAGGTTTAGGGTTAGGGTAGGGTTAGGGTTAGGGTTCGGTTTACGGTTAGGGTTAGGGTTAGGGTTCGCGTTAGGGTTAGTGCTATGGTTTGGGTTCGGGTTCGGGGTAGGGTTAGGGTTCGGGTTCGGGTTAGGGTTCGTGTTCGGGTTCGGGTTAGAGGTTAGTGTTCGGGTTATGGTTAGGGTTAGGGTTCGGGTTCGGGTTAGGGTTAGGGTTAGGTTTAGGGTTCGGGTTAGGGTTTGGTTTAGGGTAAGGGTTAGGGTTCGGGTTAGGGTTAGGGTTAGGTTTCGGGTTAGGGTTCGGGTTAGGGTTAGGGTTAAGGGTTAGGGTTAGGTTTAGGGTTAGGGTTCGGGTTAGGTTTAGGGTTAGGGTTCGGGTTAGGGTTCGAGTTAGGGTTAGGGTTAGGATTCGGGTTAGGATTATGGTTAGGGTTAGGGTTAGGTTTTAGGGTTAGGGTTAGGGTTAGGGTTAGGGTTAGGGGTTTGTGTTAGGGTTAGTGTTAGGGTTAGGGTTCGGGTTCGGGTTAGGGTTAGGTTTCGGTTAAGGGTTCGGGTTAGGGTTCGGATTAGGGTTCGGGGAAGGGTTCGGGTTAGGGTTCGGGTTAGGGTTAGGGTTAGGTTTCGGGTGAGGGTTCGGCTTAGGGTTAGGGTTAGGGTTCGGGTTAGGGTTAGGGTTAGGGTTAGTGTTAGGGTTAGGTTTTAGGGTTAGGCTTAGGGTCAGGGTTAGGGTTAGGGTTAGGGTTAGGGGTTTGTGTTAGGGTTAGGGTTAGGGTTAGGGTTCGGGTTCGGTTTAGGGTTTGGGTTAGGGTTCGGGTTAGGGTTCGGGTTAGGGTTCGGGTTAGGGTTAGAGTTAGGGTTAGGGTTAGGGTTCGGGTTCGGGTTAGGGTTAGGGTTCGGGTTAGGGTTAGGTTTAGGGTTCAGGTTAGGGTACGGGTTCGGTTTAGGGTTAGAGTAAGGGTTCGGTTTAGGGTTAGGGTTAGGGTTAGGGTTAGGGTTAGGATTAGGGTTAGGGTTAGGTTTAGGTTTAGGGTTGGGTTTAGGGTTAGGGTTCGGGTTAGGGTTCGGGTTAGGGTTAGGGTTAGGGTTCGGGTTACGGTTAGGGTTATGGTTACGGTTCGCGTTATGGTTAGTGTTATGTTTTGGATTCAGGTTCGGGGTAGGGTTAGGGATCGGGTTCGGGTTAGGGTTCTGGTTCGGGTTCGTGTTAGATGTTAGGGTTCGGGTTATGTTTAGGGTTAGGGTTCGGGTTAGGTTTAGGGTTAGGGTTAGGTTTAGGGTTGGGGTTCGGGTTAGGTTTAGGGGTAAGGGTTAGGGTTAGGGTTAGGTTTAGGGTAAGGGTTCGGGTTAGGTTTAGGGTTAGGTTTCGGGTTAGGGTTCGGGTTAGGGTTAGGGTTAGGGTTCGGGTTAGGGTTAGGGTTAGGGTTAGGTTTTAGGGTTAGGGTTAGGGTTAGGGTTCGGGTTAGGGTTAGGGTTAGGTTTAGGGTTAGGGTTAGGTTTCGGGTTAGGAATAGGGTTATGGTATGGGTTCGGGTTCGGGGTAGGGTTAGGGTTCGGATTCGGGTGAGGGTACGGGTTCTGGTTCGGGTTACGGGTTAGGGTTCGGGTTAGGGTTAGGGTTAGGGTTAGGGTTAGTTTTAGGGTTAGGGTTCGGGTTAGGGTTTGGTTTAGGGTTAGGTTTAGGGTTCGGGTTAGGGTTAGGGTTAGGCTTCGGGTTAGGGTTCGGGTTAGGTTTAGGTTTAGGGTTCGGGTTAGGGTTCGGGTTCGGGTTAGGGTTCGGATTCGGGTATATTTAGAGTTAGGGTTCGGGTTAGGTTTCGGGTTAGGGTTAGGGTTAGAGTTCGTGTTAGGGTTAGGGTTAGGGTTCGGTTTAGGGTTAGGGTTCGGGTTAGGGTTAGGGTTCGGTTACGGGTTATGGTTCGGGTTAGGGTTCGGGTTAGGTTTAGGTTTAGGGTTAGGGTTCGGGTTCGGTGTTAGGGTTAGGGTTAGCGTTCGGGTTAGGGTTCGGGTTAGGGTTAGGATTCGGGTAAGGGGTATGGGTTCGTGTTCGTGTTCGGGTTAGGGTTAGGGTTAGGGTTAGGGTTCCTGTTAGGGTTAGGGTTAGGGTTAGTGTTAGTTTTCGGGTTAGGGTTTGGGTTATGGTTAGGGTTAGGTTTAGGTTTAGGGTACGGGTTCCGGTTCGGGTTAGGGTTAGGGTTCGCGTTAGGGTTAGGGTTAGGGTTCGGGTTAGGGTTCGGGTTCGTGTTAGGGTTCGGGTTCGGGTTCGGGTTAGGGTTAGGGTTCGGGTTGGTTAGGGTTAGGGTTAGGGTTAGGGTTATGGTTAGGGTTCGGGTTAGGGTTAGGGTTAAGGTTCGTGTTATGGTTAGGTTTAGGGTTCGGGTTCGGGTTCGGGTTTGGGTTAGGGTTCGGGTTCGGGTTAGGGTTCGGGTTCGGGTTAGGGTTCGGTTTCGGGTTAGGGTTAGGGGTTAGTGTTCAGGTTAGGGTTAGGGTTAGGGTTCGGGTTAGGGTTAGGGTTAGGGTTCGGGTTAGGGTTAGGGTTAGAGTTAGTGTAAGGGTTAGGGTTCGGGTTACGGTTAGATGTTATGGTAGGGTTAGGGTTAGGGTTAGGGTTCGGGTTCGGGTTAGGGTTAGGGTTAGGGTTCGGTTTAGGTTTAGTGTTAGGGTTAGGGTTCGTGTTAGGGTTCAGGTTAGGGTTAGGGTTCGGGTTACGGTTAGGTTTAGGGTTAGAGTTAGGTTTAGGGTTAGGGTCGGTTTAGGGTTCGGGTTAGGGATAGGGTTAGGGTTCGGGTTAGGGTTCGGGTTAGGGTTAGGTTTCGGGTTAGGGTTAGGGTTAGGGTTAGGGTTCGGGTTAGGGTTCGGTTTAGGGTTCGGGTTAGCGTTAGGTTTAGGTTTCGGGTTAGGGTTAGGTTTAGGGTTAGAGTTAGGGTTAGGGTTAGGGTTCGGGTTAGGGTTAGGGTTAGGGTTAGGGTTCGGGTTAGGGTTAGGTTTAGGGTTCGGGTTCGGGTTCGGGTTTGGGTTAGGTTTCGGGTTCGGGTTAGGGTTCGGGTTCGGGTTAGGGTTCGGGTTCGGGTTAGGGTTAGGGGTTAGTGTTCAGGTTAGTGTTAGGGTTACGGTTCGGGATAGGGTTCGGGTAAGGGTTAGGTTTAGGGTTTGGTTTAGGGTGAGGGTTAGGGTTAGGGTTAGATTAGGGTTCGGGTTAGGGTTAGGGGTTACGGTAGGTTTAGGGTTAGGGTTAGGGTTAGGGTTAGGGTTCGGGTTAGGTTTAGGGTTAGGGTAGGGTTAGGGTTAGGGTTCGGTTTACGGTTAGGGTTAGGGTTAGGGTTCGCGTTAGGGTTAGTGCTATGGTTTGGGTTCGGGTTCGGGGTAGGGTTAGGGTTCGGGTTCGGGTTAGGGTTCGTGTTCGGGTTCGGGTTAGAGGTTAGTGTTCGGGTTATGGTTAGGGTTAGGGTTCGGGTTCGGGTTAGGGTTAGGGTTAGGTTTAGGGTTCGGGTTAGGGTTTGGTTTAGGGTAAGGGTTAGGGTTCGGGTTAGGGTTAGGGTTAGGTTTCGGGTTAGGGTTCGGGTTAGGGTTAGGGTTAAGGGTTAGGGTTAGGTTTAGGGTTAGGGTTCGGGTTAGGTTTAGGGTTAGGGTTCGGGTTAGGGTTCGAGTTAGGGTTAGGGTTAGGATTCGGGTTAGGATTATGGTTAGGGTTAGGGTTAGGTTTTAGGGTTAGGGTTAGGGTTAGGGTTAGGGTTAGGGGTTTGTGTTAGGGTTAGTGTTAGGGTTAGGGTTCGGGTTCGGGTTAGGGTTAGGTTTCGGTTAAGGGTTCGGGTTAGGGTTCGGATTAGGGTTCGGGGAAGGGTTCGGGTTAGGGTTCGGGTTAGGGTTAGGGTTAGGTTTCGGGTGAGGGTTCGGCTTAGGGTTAGGGTTAGGGTTCGGGTTAGGGTTAGGGTTAGGGTTAGTGTTAGGGTTAGGTTTTAGGGTTAGGCTTAGGGTCAGGGTTAGGGTTAGGGTTAGGGTTAGGGGTTTGTGTTAGGGTTAGGGTTAGGGTTAGGGTTCGGGTTCGGTTTAGGGTTTGGGTTAGGGTTCGGGTTAGGGTTCGGGTTAGGGTTCGGGTTAGGGTTAGAGTTAGGGTTAGGGTTAGGGTTCGGGTTCGGGTTAGGGTTAGGGTTCGGGTTAGGGTTAGGTTTAGGGTTCAGGTTAGGGTACGGGTTCGGTTTAGGGTTAGAGTAAGGGTTCGGTTTAGGGTTAGGGTTAGGGTTAGGGTTAGGGTTAGGATTAGGGTTAGGGTTAGGTTTAGGTTTAGGGTTGGGTTTAGGGTTAGGGTTCGGGTTAGGGTTCGGGTTAGGGTTAGGGTTAGGGTTCGGTTTAGGTTTCGGGTTAGGGTTAGGGTTAGGGTTCGGGTTAGTGTTAGGTTTAGGGTTAGAGTTAGGGTTAGGGTTAGGGTTCGGGTTAGGGTTAGGGTTAGGGTTCGTGTTAGGGTTAGGGTTAGGGTTCGGGTTAGGGTTAGGGTTAGAGTTAGGGTTAGGGTTCGGGTTACGGTTAGGGGTTAGGTTAGGGTTAGGGTTAGGGTTAGGGTTACGGTTCGGGTTAGGGTTAGGATTAGGTTTCGGGTTAGGGTTAGGGTTAGGGTTAGGGTTAGGGTTCGTGTTAGGGTTCGGGTTAGGGTTCGGGTTAGGGTTAGGTTTAGGTTTCGGGTTAGGGTTAGTTTTAGGGTTAGAGTTAGGGTTAGGTTTCGGGTTCGGGTTAGGGTTCGGGTTCGGGTTAGGGTTCGGGTTCGGGTTAGGGTTAGGGGTTAGTGTTCAGGTTAGGGTTAGGGTTAGGGTTAGAGTTCGGGTTAGGGTTAGGGGTAGGGTTAGGGTTAGGGTTCGCGTTAGGGTTAGGGTTAGGGTTAGGGTTAGGGTTCTTGTTAGGGTTAGTGTTTTGGTTTGGGTTCGGGTTCAGTGTAGGGTTAGGGTTCGGGTTCGGGTTAGGGTTCGGGTTCGGGTTCGGGTTAGAAGTTAGGGTTCGGGTTATGGTTAGGTTTAGGGTTCGGGTTCGGGTAAGGGTTAGGGTTAGGGTTAGGGTTCGGGTTAGGTTTCGGATTAGGGTTAGGGTTAGGGTTCGGGTTAGGGTTCGGGTTCGGGTTACAGGTAAGGGTTAGGGTTAGTTTTGGGGTTAGGGTTCGGGTTAGGTTTAGGGTTAGGGTTCGGGTTAGTCTTCGGGTTAAGGTTAGGGTTAGGGTTCGGGTTAGGATTAGGATTAGGTTTAGGGTTAGGGTTAGGTTTTAGGGTTAGGGTTAGGGTTAGGGTTAGGGTTAGGGTTAGGGGTTTGGGTTAGGGTTAGGGTTAGGGTTAGGGTTAGGATTCGGGTTCAGGTTAGGGTTAGGGTTCGGGGTAGGGTTCGGTTTAGGGTTCGGGTTAGGGTTCGGGAAAGGGTTCGGGTTAGGGTTCGGGTTAGGGTTAGGTTTACGGTTCGGGTTCGGGTTAGGGTTAGGTTTCGGGTTAGGTTTAGGGTCCAGGTTAGGGTTCGGGTTCGCTTTAGGGATAGGGTTTGGGTTGGGGTTAGGGTTCGGGTTAGGGTTAGGGTTAGGGTTCGAGTTAGGGTTCGGGTTAGGGTTAGGATTCGGGTAAGTGGTTAGGGTTCGGGTTCGGGTTCGGGTTAGGTTTAGGGTTAGGGTTAGTGTTCGGGTTAGGGTTCGTGTTCGTGTTCGGGTTAGGGTTCGGGTTCGGGTTAGGGTTAGGGTTTAGTGTCAGGTTAGGGATAGGGTTAGGTTTCGGGTTAGGGTTCGGGTTTGGGTTAGGGTTAGGGTTAGGGTTCGGGTTAGGGTTAGGGCTTAGGGTAGGGTTAGGGTTAGGGTTAGGGTTAGGGTTCGGGTTACGGTTAGGGTTAGGGTTAGGGTTCGGGTTACGGTTAGGGTTACGGCTACGGTTCGCGTTAGAGTTAGTGTTATGGTTTGGGTTCAGGTTCGGGGTAGGTTTAGGGATCGGGTTCGGGTTAGGGTTCTGGTTCGGGTTCGGGTTAGATGTTAGGGTTCGTGTTATGGTTAGGGTTAGGGTTCGGGTTAGGGTTAGGGTTAGGGTTAGGGTTCGGGTTAGGGTTTGGGTTAGGGTTAGGTTTAGGGTTCGGGTTATGTTTAGGGTTAGGGTTCGGGTTAGGTTTCGGGTTAGGGTTAGGGGTTAGGGTTAGGGTTAGGTTTAGGGTTAGGTTTCGGGTTCGGGTTCGGGTTAGGGTTCGGGTTAGGGTTCGGGTTAGGTTTAGGGTTAGGGTTTGGTTAGGTTTAGGTTTCGGTTTAGGGTTAGGGTTAAGGTTAGGTTTCGGGTTAGGGTTTGGGTTCGGGTTAGGGTTGGGTTCGGGTTAGGTTTCGGGTTAGGGTTAGGGTTCGGGTTCGGGTTAGGGTTATGGTTCGGGTTTGGGTTAGTTTTAGGGTTCGGGTTAGGGTTAGGGTTCGGGTTCGGGTTAGGGTTAGGGTTTGGGTTAGGGTTAGGGTTAGGGTTAGGTTTCGTGTTAGGGTTCGGGTTAGGGGTCGGGTTAGATGTTAGGGTTCGTGTTATGGTTAGGGTTAGGGTTCGGGTTAGGGTTAGGGTTAGGGTTAGGGTTCGGGTTAGGGTTTGGGTTAGGGTTAGGTTTAGGGTTCAGGTTATGGTTAGGGTTAGGGTTCGGGTTAGGTTTCGGGTTAGGGTTAGGGGTTAGGGTTAGGGTTAGGTTTAGGGTTAGGTTTCGGGTTCGGGTTCGGGTTAGGGTTCGGGTTAGGGTTCGGGTTAGGTTTAGGGTTAGGGTTTGGTTAGGTTTAGGTTTCGGTTTAGGGTTAGGGTTAAGGTTAGGTTTCGGGTTAGGGTTTGGGTTCGGGTTAGGGTTGGGTTCGGGTTAGGTTTCGGGTTAGGGTTAGGGTTCGGGTTCGGGTTAGGGTTATGGTTCGGGTTTGGGTTAGTTTTAGGGTTCGGTTTAGGGTTAGGGTTAGGGTTAGGATTAGGGTTAGGGTTAGGTTTAGGGTTAGGTTTGGGTTTAGGGTTAGGGTTCGGGTTAGGGTTCGGGTTAGGGTTAGAGTAAGGGTTCGGTTTAGGGTTAGGGTTAGGGTTAGGGTTAGGGTTAGGATTAGGGTTAGGGTTAGGTTTAGGGTTAGGGTTGGGTTTAGGGTTAGGGTTCGGGTTAGGGTTCGGGTTAGGGTTAGGGTTAGGGTTCGGTTTAGGTTTCGGGTTAGGGTTAGGGTTAGGGTTCGGGTTAGGGTTTGGTTTAGGGTTAGGGTTAGGGTTCGGATTAGGGTTAGGGTTAGGGTTCGGGTTAGGGTTAGGGTTAGGGTTCGGTTTAGGTTTCGGGTTAGGGTTAGGGTTCGGGTTAGGGTTTGGTTTAGGGTTAGGTTTAGGGTTCGGATTAGGGTTAGGGTTAGGGTTCGGGTTAGGATTAGGGTTAGGGTTAGGGTTAGGTTTAGGGTTAGGGTTCGGGTTCGGGTTAGGGTTAGGGTTCCGGGTAGGGTTAGGGTTAGGGTTCGGGTTAGGATTAGGGTTAGGGTTAGGGGTTAGTGTTCAGGTTAGTGTTAGGGTTACGGTTCGGGTTAGGGTTCGGGTTAGGTTTAGGGTTAGGTTTAGGGTTAGGGTTCCGGTTAGGGTTAAGTTTAGGGTTCGGGTTCAGGTTCGTGTTTGGGTTAGGGTTCGGATTCGGGTTAGGGTTCGTGTTCGGGTTAGGGTTCGGTTTCGGGTTAGGGTTAGGGGTTAGTGTTCAGGTTAGGGTTAGGGTTAGGGTTCGGGTTAGGGTTCGGGATTGGGTTAGGGTTAGGGTTAGGGTTCGGGTTAGGGTTAGGGCTTAGGGTAGGGTTAGGGTTAGGGTTAGGGTAAGGGTTCGGGTTAGGGTTAGGGTTAGGGTTAGGGTTAGGGTTAGGGTTCGGGTTACGGTTAGGGTTACGGCTACGGTTCGCGTTAGAGTTAGTGTTATGGTTTGGGTTCAGGTTCGGGATAGGGTTAGGGATCGGGTTCGGGTTAGGGTTCTGGTTCGGGTTCGGGTTAGATATTAGGGTTCGTGTTATGGTTAGGTTTAGGGTTCGGGTTAGGGTTAGGGTTAGGGTTAGGGTTAGGGTTCGGGTTAGGGTTTGGGTTAGGGTTAGGTTTAGGTTTCGGGTTATGGTTAGGGTTAGGGTTCGGGTTAGGTTTCGGGTTAGGGTTAGGGGTTAGGGTTAGGGTTAGGTTTAGGGTTAGGTTTCGGGTTCGGGTTAGGGTTAGGGTTCGGTTTAGGGTTCGGGTTAGGTTTAGGGTTAGGGTTTGGTTAGGTTTAGGTTTCGGTTTAGGGTTAGGGTTAAGATTAGGTTTTGGGTTAGGGTTTGGGTTCGGGTTAGGGTTGGGTTCGGGTTAGGTTTCGGGTTAGGGTTAGGGTTCGGGTTCGGGTTAGGGTTATGGTTCGTGTTTGGGTTAGGGTTAGGGTTCGGGTTAGGGTTAGGGTTCGGGTTCGGGTTAGGGTTAGGGTTTGGGTTAGGGTTAGGGTTAGGGTTAGGGTTCGTGTTAGGGTTCGGTTTAGGGGTCGGTTTAGGGTTAGGGTTAGGGTTGGGTTAGGGTTAGGGTAGGGTTAGGGTTAGGGTTCGGTTTAGGGTTACTGTTAGGGTTAGGGTTAGGGTTAGGGTTCGGGTTACGGTTAGGGTTATGGTTACGGTTCGCGTTATGGTTAGTGTTATGTTTTGGATTCAGGTTCGGGGTAGGGTTAGGGATCGGGTTCGGGTTAGGGTTCTGGTTCGGGTTCGTGTTAGATGTTAGGGTTCGGGTTATGTTTAGGGTTAGGGTTCGGGTTAGGTTTAGGGTTAGGGTTAGGTTTAGGGTTGGGGTTCGGGTTAGGTTTAGGGGTAAGGGTTAGGGTTAGGGTTAGGTTTAGGGTAAGGGTTCGGGTTAGGTTTAGGGTTAGGTTTCGGGTTAGGGTTCGGGTTAGGGTTAGGGTTAGGGTTCGGGTTAGGGTTAGGGTTAGGGTTAGGTTTTAGGGTTAGGGTTAGGGTTAGGGTTCGGGTTAGGGTTAGGGTTAGGTTTAGGGTTAGGGTTAGGTTTCGGGTTAGGAATAGGGTTATGGTATGGGTTCGGGTTCGGGGTAGGGTTAGGGTTCGGATTCGGGTGAGGGTACGGGTTCTGGTTCGGGTTACGGGTTAGGGTTCGGGTTAGGGTTAGGGTTAGGGTTAGGGTTAGTTTTAGGGTTAGGGTTCGGGTTAGGGTTTGGTTTAGGGTTAGGTTTAGGGTTCGGGTTAGGGTTAGGGTTAGGCTTCGGGTTAGGGTTCGGGTTAGGTTTAGGTTTAGGGTTCGGGTTAGGGTTCGGGTTCGGGTTAGGGTTCGGATTCGGGTATATTTAGAGTTAGGGTTCGGGTTAGGTTTCGGGTTAGGGTTAGGGTTATAGTTCGTGTTAGGGTTAGGGTTAGGGTTCGGTTTAGGGTTAGGGTTCGGGTTAGGGTTAGGGTTCGGTTACGGGTTATGGTTCGGGTTAGGGTTCGGGTTAGGTTTAGGTTTAGGGTTAGGGTTCGGGTTCGGTGTTAGGGTTAGGGTTAGCGTTCGGGTTAGGGTTCGGGTTAGGGTTAGGATTCGGGTAAGGGGTATGGGTTCGTGTTCGTGTTCGGGTTAGGGTTAGGGTTAGGGTTAGGGTTCCTGTTAGGGTTAGGGTTAGGGTTAGTGTTAGTTTTCGGGTTAGGGTTTGGGTTATGGTTAGGGTTAGGTTTAGGTTTAGGGTACGGGTTCCGGTTCGGGTTAGGGTTAGGGTTCGCGTTAGGGTTAGGGTTAGGGTTCGGGTTAGGGTTCGGGTTCGTGTTAGGGTTCGGGTTCGGGTTCGGGTTAGGGTTAGGGTTCGGGTTGGTTAGGGTTAGGGTTAGGGTTAGGGTTATGGTTAGGGTTCGGGTTAGGGTTAGGGTTAAGGTTCGTGTTATGGTTAGGTTTAGGGTTCGGGTTCGGGTTCGGGTTTGGGTTAGGGTTCGGGTTCGGGTTAGGGTTCGGGTTCGGGTTAGGGTTCGGTTTCGGGTTAGGGTTAGGGGTTAGTGTTCAGGTTAGGGTTAGGGTTAGGGTTCGGGTTAGGGTTAGGGTTAGGGTTCGGGTTAGGGTTAGGGTTAGAGTTAGTGTAAGGGTTAGGGTTCGGGTTACGGTTAGATGTTATGGTAGGGTTAGGGTTAGGGTTAGGGTTCGGGTTCGGGTTAGGGTTAGGGTTAGGGTTCGGTTTAGGTTTAGTGTTAGGGTTAGGGTTCGTGTTAGGGTTCAGGTTAGGGTTAGGGTTCGGGTTACGGTTAGGTTTAGGGTTAGAGTTAGGTTTAGGGTTAGGGTCGGTTTAGGGTTCGGGTTAGGGATAGGGTTAGGGTTCGGGTTAGGGTTCGGGTTAGGGTTAGGTTTCGGGTTAGGGTTAGGGTTAGGGTTAGGGTTCGGGTTAGGGTTCGGTTTAGGGTTCGGGTTAGCGTTAGGTTTAGGTTTCGGGTTAGGGTTAGGTTTAGGGTTAGAGTTAGGGTTAGGGTTAGGGTTCGGGTTAGGGTTAGGGTTAGGGTTAGGGTTCGGGTTAGGGTTAGGTTTAGGGTTCGGGTTCGGGTTCGGGTTTGGGTTAGGTTTCGGGTTCGGGTTAGGGTTCGGGTTCGGGTTAGGGTTCGGGTTCGGGTTAGGGTTAGGGGTTAGTGTTCAGGTTAGTGTTAGGGTTACGGTTCGGGATAGGGTTCGGGTAAGGGTTAGGTTTAGGGTTTGGTTTAGGGTGAGGGTTAGGGTTAGGGTTAGATTAGGGTTCGGGTTAGGGTTAGGGGTTACGGTAGGTTTAGGGTTAGGGTTAGGGTTAGGGTTAGGGTTCGGGTTAGGTTTAGGGTTAGGGTAGGGTTAGGGTTAGGGTTCGGTTTACGGTTAGGGTTAGGGTTAGGGTTCGCGTTAGGGTTAGTGTCATGGTTTGGGTTCGGGTTCGGGGTAGGGTTAGGGTTCGGGTTCGGGTTAGGGTTCGGGTTCGGGTTCGGGTTAGAGGTTAGGGTTCGGGTTATGGTTAGGGTTAGGGTTCGGGTTCGGGTTAGGGTTAGGGTTAGGTTTAGGGTTCGGGTTAGGTTTTGGTTTAGGGTAAGGGTTAGGGTTCGGGTTTGGGTTAGGGTTAGGGTTCGGGTTAGGGTTCGGGTCAGGGTTAGGGTTAAGTGTTAGGGTTAGGTTTAGGGTTAGGGTTCGGGTTAGGTTTAGGGTTAGGGTTCGGGTTAGGGTTCGGGTTAAGGTTAGGGTTAGGATTCGGGTTAGGATTATGGTTAGGGTTAGGGTTAGGTTTTAGGGTTAGGGTTAGGGTTAGGGTTAGGAGTTTGGGTTAGGGTTAGGGTTAGGGTTAGGGTTAGGGTTCGGGTTCGGGTTAGGGTTAGGGTTCGGTTTAGGGTTCGGGTTAGGGTTCGGGTTAGGGTTCGGGGAAGGGTTCGTGTTAGGGTTCGGGTTAGGGTTAGGCATAGGTTTCGGGTGAGGGTTCGGGTTAGGGTTAGGGTTAGGGTTCGGGTTAGGGTTAGGGTTAGGGTTAGTGTTAGGGTTAGGTTTTAGGGTTAGGGTTAGGGTCAGGGTTAGGGTTAGGGTTAGGGTTAGGAGTTTGTGTTAGGGTTAGGGTTAGGGTTAGGGTTCGGGTTCGGGTTAGGGTTAGTGTTCCGGTTAGGGTTCGGTTTAGGGTTTGGGTTAGGGTTCGGGTTAGCGTTCGTGTTAGGGTTCGGGTTAGGGTTAGAGTTAGGGTTAGGGTTAGGGTTCGGGTTCGGTTTAGGGTTAGAGTAAGGGTTCGGTTTAGGGTTAGGGTTAGGGTTAGGGTTAGGGTTAGGATTAGGGTTAGGGTTAGGTTTAGGGTTAGGGTTGGTTTTAGGGTTAGGGTTCGGGTTAGGGTTCGGGTTAGAGTTAGGGTTAGGGTTCGGTTTAGGTTTCGGGTTAGGGTTAGGGTTAGGGTTCGGGTTAGGGTTTGGTTTAGGGTTAGGGTTAGGGTTCGGATTAGGGTTAGGGTTAGGGTTCGGGTTAGGGTTAGGGTTAGGGTTCGGTTTAGGTTTCGGGTTACGTTTAGGGTTAGGGTTCGGGTTAGGGTTTGGTTTAGTGTTAGGGTTAGGGTTCGGATTAGGGTTAGGTTTAGGGTTCGGGTTAGGGTTCGGGTTAGGGTTACAGGTAAGTGTTAGGGTTAGTTTTGGGGTTAGGGTTCGGGTTAGGTTTAGGGTTAGGGTTCGGGTTAGGCTTCGGGTTAAGGTTAGGGTTAGGGTTCGGGTTAGGATTAGGATTAGGTTTAGGGTTAGGGTTAGGTTTTAGGGTTAGGGTTAGGGTTAGGGTTAGGGGTTTGCGTTAGGGTTAGGGTTAGGGTTAGGGTTAGGATTCGGGTTCAGGTTAGGGTTAGGGTTCGGGTTAGGGTTCGGTTTAGGGTTCGGGTTAGGGTTCGGGAAAGGGTTCGGGTTAGGGTTCGGGTTAGGGTTAGGGTTAGGGTTAGGGTTCGGATTCGGGTTAGGGTTAGGGTTCGGGTTAGGTTTAGGGTCCAGGTTAGGGTTCGGTTTCGCTTTAGGGTTAGGGTTTGGGTTGGGGTTAGGGTTCGGGTTAGGGTTAGGTTTAGGGTTCGAGTTAGTGTTCGGGTTAGGGTTAGGTTTCGGGTAAGGGGTTAGGGTTCGGGTTCGGGTTCGGGTTAGGTTTAGGGTTAGGGTTAGGGTTCGGGTTAGGGTTCGGGTTAGGGTTAGGGTTAGGATTAGGGTTAGGGTTCGGGTTAGGGTTCGGTTTCGGTTAGGGTTCGTGTTCGGGTTAGGGTTCGGGTTCGGGTTAGGGTTAGGGGTTAGTGTCAGGTTAGGGATAGGGTTAGGTTTCGGGTTAGGGTTCGGGTTTGGGTTAGGGTTAGGGTTAGGGTTCGGGTTAGGGTTAGGGCTTAGGGTAGGGTTAGGGTTAGGGTTAGGGTTAGGGTTAGGGTTCAGGTTACGGTTAGGGTTAGTGTTAGGGTTCGGGTTACGGTTAGGGTTAGGGCTACGGTTCGCGTTAGAGTTAGTGTTATGGTTTGGGTTCAGGTTCGGGGTAGGTTTAGGGATCGGGTTCGGGTTAGGGTTCTGGTTCGGGTTCGGGTTAGATGTTAGGGTTCGTGTTATGGTTAGGGTTAGGGTTCGGGTTAGGGTTAGGGTTAGGGTTAGGGTTCGGGTTAGGGTTTGGGTTAGGGTTAGGTTTAGGGTTCGGGTTATGGTTAGGGTTAGGGTTCGGGTTAGGTTTCGGGTTAGAGTTAGGGGTTAGGGTTAGGGTTAGGTTTAGGGTTAGGTTTCGGGTTCGGGTTAGGGTTAGGGTTCGGGTTAGGGTTCGGGTTAGGTTTAGGGTTAGGGTTTGGTTAGGTTTAGGTTTCGGTTTAGGGTTAGGGTTAAGGTTAGGTTTCGGGTTAGGGTTTGGGTTCGGGTTAGGGTTGGGTTCGGGTTAGGTTTCGGGTTAGGGTTAGGGTTCGGGTTCGGGTTAGGGTTATGGTTCG
>JAVLSZ010000068.1:1570000-1587500 GCA_032313775.1 Urocyon cinereoargenteus
TCGGGTTCGGGTTAGGGTTCGGATTCGGGTATATTTAGAGTTAGGGTTCGGGTTAGGTTTCGGGTTAGGGTTAGGGTTAGAGTTCGGGTTAGGGTTAGGGTTAGAGTTAGGGTAAGGGTTAGGGTTCGGGTTACGGTTAGATGTTATGGTAGGGTTAGTGTTAGGGTTAGGGTTCGGGTTCGGGTTAGGGTTAGGGTTAGGGTTCGGTTTAGGTTTAGTGTTAGGGTTAGGGTTCGTGTTAGGGTTCAGGTTAGGGTTAGGGTTCGGGTTACGGTTAGGTTTAGGGTTAGAGTTAGGTTTAGGGTTAGGGTCGGTTTAGGGTTCGGGTTAGGTTTAGGTTTAGGGTTAGGGTTCGTGTTCGGTGTTAGGGTTAGGGTTAGCGTTCGGGTTAGGGTTCGGGTTAGGGTTAGGATTCGGGTAAGGGGTATGGGTTCGTGTTCGTGTTCGGGTTAGGGTTAGGGTTAGGGTTAGGGTTCCTGTTAGGGTTAGGGTTAGGGTTAGTGTTAGTTTTCAGGTTAGGGTTTGGGTTATGGTTAGGGTTAGGTTTAGGTTTAGGGTACGGGTTCCGGTTCGGGTTAGGGTTAGGGTTCGCGTTAGGGTTAGGGTTAGGGTTCGGGTTAGGGTTCGGGTTCGTGTTAGGGTTCGGGTTCGGGTTCGGGTTAGGGTTAGGGTTCGGGTTGGTTAGGGTTAGGGTTAGGGTTAGGGTTATGGTTAGGGTTCGGGTTAGGGTTAGGGTTAAGGTTCGTGTTATGGTTAGGTTTAGGGTTCGGGTTCGGGTTCGGGTTTGGGTTAGGGTTCGGGTTCGGGTTAGGGTTCGGGTTCGGGTTAGGGTTCGGTTTCGGGTTAGGGTTAGGGGTTAGTGTTCAGGTTAGGGTTAGGGTTAGGGTTCGGGTTAGGGTTAGGGTTAGGGTTCGGGTTAGGGTTAGGGTTAGAGTTAGGGTAAGGGTTAGGGTTCGGGTTACGGTTAGATGTTATGGTAGGGTTAGTGTTAGGGTTAGGGTTCGGGTTCGGGTTAGGGTTAGGGTTAGGGTTCGGTTTAGGTTTAGTGTTAGGGTTAGGGTTCGTGTTAGGGTTCAGGTTAGGGTTAGGGTTCGGGTTACGGTTAGGTTTAGGGTTAGAGTTAGGTTTAGGGTTAGGGTCGGTTTAGGGTTCGGGTTAGGGATAGGGTTAGGGTTCGGGTTAGGGTTCGGGTTAGGGTTAGGTTTCGGGTTAGGGTTAGGGTTAGGGTTAGGGTTCGGGTTAGGGTTCGGTTTAGGGTTCGGGTTAGCGTTAGGTTTAGGTTTCGGGTTAGGGTTAGGTTTAGGGTTAGAGTTAGGGTTAGGGTTAGGGTTCGGGTTAGGGTTAGGGTTAGGGTTAGGGTTCGGGTTAGGGTTAGGTTTAGGGTTCGGGTTCGGGTTCGGGTTTGGGTTAGGTTTCGGGTTCGGGTTAGGGTTCGGGTTCGGGTTAGGGTTCGGGTTCGGGTTAGGGTTAGGGGTTAGTGTTCAGGTTAGTGTTAGGGTTACGGTTCGGGATAGGGTTCGGGTAAGGGTTAGGTTTAGGGTTTGGTTTAGGGTGAGGGTTAGGGTTAGGGTTAGATTAGGGTTCGGGTTAGGGTTAGGGGTTACGGTAGGGTTAGGGTTAGGGTTAGGGTTAGGGTTAGGGTTCGGGTTAGGTTTAGGGTTAGGGTAGGGTTAGGGTTAGGGTTCGGTTTACGGTTAGGGTTAGGGTTAGGGTTCGCGTTAGGGTTAGTGTCATGGTTTGGGTTCGGGTTCGGGGTAGGGTTAGGGTTCGGGTTCGGGTTAGGGTTCGGGTTCGGGTTCGGGTTAGAGGTTAGGGTTCGGGTTATGGTTAGGGTTAGGGTTCGGGTTCGGGTTAGGGTTAGGGTTAGGTTTAGGGTTCGGGTTAGGTTTTGGTTTAGGGTAAGGGTTAGGGTTCGGGTTAGGGTTAGGGTTAGGGTTCGGGTTAGGGTTCGGGTCAGGGTTAGGGTTAAGTGTTAGGGTTAGGTTTAGGGTTAGGGTTCGGGTTAGGTTTAGGGTTAGGGTTCGGGTTAGGGTTCGGGTTAAGGTTAGGGTTAGGATTCGGGTTAGGATTATGGTTAGGGTTAGGGTTAGGTTTTAGGGTTAGGGTTAGGGTTAGGGTTAGGAGTTTGGGTTAGGGTTAGGGTTAGGGTTAGGGTTCGGGTTCGGGTTAGGGTTAGGGTTCGGTTTAGGGTTCGGGTTAGGGTTCGGGTTAGGGTTCGGGGAAGGGTTCGTGTTAGGGTTCGGGTTAGGGTTAGGGATAGGTTTCGGGTGAGGGTTCGGGTTAGGGTTAGGGTTAGGGTTCGGGTTAGGGTTAGGGTTAGGGTTAGTGTTAGGCTTAGGTTTTAGGGTTAGGGTTAGGGTCAGGGTTAGGGTTAGGGTTAGGGTTAGGAGTTTGTGTTAGGGTTAGGGTTAGGGTTAGGGTTCGGGTTCGGGTTAGGGTTAGGGTTCCGGTTAGGGTTCGGTTTAGGGTTTGGGTTAGGGTTCGGGTTAGGGTTCGGGTTAGGGTTAGAGTTAGGGTTAGGGTTAGGGTTCGGGTTCGGTTTAGGGTTAGAGTAAGGGTTCGGTTTAGGGTTAGGGTTAGGGTTAGGGTTAGGGTTAGGATTAGGGTTAGGGTTAGGGGTAGGGTTAGGGTTGGGTTTAGGGTTAGGGTTCGGGTTAGGGTTCGGGTTAGAGTTAGGGTTAGGGTTCGGTTTAGGTTTCGGGTTAGGGTTAGGGTTAGGGTTCGGGTTAGGGTTTGGTTTAGGGTTAGGGTTAGGGTTCGGATTAGGGTTAGGGTTAGGGTTCGGGTTAGGGTTAGGGTTAGGGTTCGGTTTAGGTTTCGGGTTAGGTTTAGGGTTAGGGTTCGGGTTAGGGTTTGGTTTAGTGTTAGGGTTAGGGTTCGGATTAGGGTTAGGTTTAGGGTTCGGGTTAGGGTTCGGGTTAGGGTTACAGGTAAGTGTTAGGGTTAGTTTTGGGGTTAGGGTTCGGGTTAGGTTTAGGGTTAGGGTTCGGGTTAGGCTTCGGGTTAAGGTTAGGGTTAGGGTTCGGGTTAGGATTAGGATTAGGTTTAGGGTTAGGGTTAGGTTTTAGGGTTAGGGTTAGGGTTAGGGTTAGGGGTTTGCGTTAGGGTTAGGGTTAGGGTTAGGGTTAGGATTCGGGTTCAGGTTAGGGTTAGGGTTCGGGTTAGGGTTCGGTTTAGGGTTCGGGTTAGGGTTCGGGAAAGGGTTCGGGTTAGGGTTCGGGTTAGGGTTAGGGTTAGGGTTAGGGTTCGGATTCGGGTTAGGGTTAGGGTTCGGGTTAGGTTTAGGGTCCAGGTTAGGGTTCGGTTTCGCTTTAGGGTTAGGGTTTGGGTTGGGGTTAGGGTTCGGGTTAGGGTTAGGTTTAGGGTTCGAGTTAGTGTTCGGGTTAGGTTTAGGTTTCTGGTAAGGGGTTAGGGTTCGGGTTCGGGTTCGGGTTAGGTTTAGGGTTAGGGTTAGGGTTCGGGTTAGGGTTCGGGTTAGGGTTAGGGTTAGGATTAGGGTTAGGGTTCGGGTTAGGGTTCGGTTTCGGTTAGGGTTCGTGTTCGGGTTAGGGTTCGGGTTCGGGTTAGGGTTAGGGGTTAGTGTCAGGTTAGGGATAGGGTTAGGTTTCGGGTTAGGGTTCGGGTTTGGGTTAGGGTTAGGGTTAGGGTTCGGGTTAGGGTTAGGGCTTAGGGTAGGGTTAGGGTTAGGGTTAGGGTTAGGGTTAGGGTTCAGGTTACGGTTAGGGTTAGTGTTAGGGTTCGGGTTACGGTTAGGGTTACGGCTACGGTTCGCGTTAGAGTTAGTGTTATGGTTTGGGTTCAGGTTCGGGGTAGGTTTAGGGATCGGGTTCGGGTTAGGGTTCTGGTTCGGGTTCGGGTTAGATGTTAGGGTTCGTGTTATGGTTAGGGTTAGGGTTCGGGTTAGGGTTAGGGTTAGGGTTAGGGTTCGGGTTAGGGTTTGGGTTAGGGTTAGGTTTAGGGTTCGGGTTATGGTTAGGGTTAGGGTTCGGGTTAGGTTTCGGGTTAGAGTTAGGGGTTAGGGTTAGGGTTAGGTTTAGGGTTAGGTTTCGGGTTCGGGTTAGGGTTAGGGTTCGGGTTAGGGTTCGGGTTAGGTTTAGGGTTAGGGTTTGGTTAGGTTTAGGTTTCGGTTTAGGGTTAGGGTTAAGGTTAGGTTTCGGGTTAGGGTTTGGGTTCGGGTTAGGGTTGGGTTCGGGTTAGGTTTCGGGTTAGGGTTAGGGTTCGGGTTCGGGTTAGGGTTATGGTTCGGGTTTGGGTTAGTTTTAGGGTTCGGGTTAGGGTTAGGGTTCGGGTTCGGGTTAGGGTTAGGGTTTGGGTTAGGGTTAGGGTTAGGGTTAGGGTTCGTGTTAGGGTTCGGGTTAGGGGTCGGGTTAGGGTTAGGGTTAGGGTTGGGTTAGGGTTAGGGTTAGGGTTCGGGTTAGGGTTAGGGTTCGGTTTAGGGTTACTGTTAGGGTTAGGGTTAGGGTTAGGGTTCGGGTTACGGTTAGGGTTACGGTTACGGTTCGCGTTAAGGTTAGTGTTATGTTTTGGATTCAGGTTCGGGGTAGGGTTAGGGATCGGGTTCGGGTTAGGGTTCTGGTTCGGGTTCGGGTTAGATGTTAGGGTTCGGGTTATGGTACGGGTTAGGGTTACAGTATGGGTTCGAGTTAGGGTGAGGGTTAGGGTTAGGGTTAGGTTACGGTTAGGGTTAGGGTTAGGGTTAGAGTACCGGTTAGGGTTAGTGTTAGGTTTAGGGTTAGGGTTAGGTTTAGGGTTAGGGTTCGGGTTAGGGTTAGGGGTAAGGGTAAGGGTTAGGTTTAGGGTAAGGGTTCGGGTTAGGTTTAGGGTTAGGTTTCGGGTTAGGGTTCGGGTTAGGGTTACTGTTAGGGTTCGGGTTAGGGTTAGGGTTAGGATTAGGGTTAGGTTTTAGGGTTAGGGTTAGGGTTAGGGTTAGCGTTAGGGTTAGGGTTAGGGTTAGGGTTAGGGTTCGGGTTAGGGTTCGGGTTAGGGTTAGGAGTTAGGGTTAGGGTTAGGTTTAGGGTTAGGTTTCGGGTTCGGGTTAGGGTTAGGGTTCATGTTAGGGTTCGGGTTAGGTTTAGGGTTAGGGTTCAGGTTAGGTTTAGGTTTCGGGTTAGGGTTATGGTTAGGGTTTGGGTTACGGTTAGGGTTCGGGTTCGGGAGAGTGTACGGGTTCTGGTTCGGGTTAGGGGTTAGGGTTCGGGTTAGGGTTAGGGTTAGGGTTCGGGTTAGGGTTCGGGTTAGGGTTAGTTTTATGTTTAGGGTTCGGGTTAGGGTTTGGGTTAGGGTTAGGGTTAGGGTTCGGGTTAGGGTTAGGGTTAGGCTTCGGGTTAGGGTTCGGGTTAGGTTTAGGGTAAGGGTTCGTGTTAGGGTTCAGGTTAGGGTTAGGGTTCGGGTTACGGTTAGGTTTAGGGTTAGAGTTAGGTTTAGTGTTAGGTTCGGGTTAGGGTTCGGGTTAGGGATAGGGTTAGGGTTCTGGTTAGGGTTCGGGTTAGGGTTAGGTTTCGGGTTAGGGTTAGGGTTAGGGTTAGGGTTCGGGTTAGGGTTCGGGTTAGGGTTTCGGGTTTGGGTTAGGGTTAGGGTTCGGGTTAGGTTTACGTTTAGGGTTAGAGTTAGGGTTAGGGTTAGGGTTCGGGTTAGGGTTAGGGTTAGGGTAAGGGTTAGGGTTCGGGTTAGGGTTAGGTTTAGGGTTCGGGTTCGGTTTCGGGTTTGGGTTAGGGTTCGGGTTCGGGTTAGGGTTCGGGTTCGGGTTAGGGTTCGGGTTCGGTTTAGGGTTAGGGGTTAGTGTTCAGGTTAGGGTTAGGGTTACGGTTCGGGTTAGGGTTCGGGTTAGGGTTAGGTTTAGGGTTTGGTTTAGGGTTAGGGTGTGGGTTAGGGTTAGATTAGGGTTCGGGTTAGAGGTTAGGGTTCGGGTTATGGTTAGGGTTAAGGTTCGGATTAGGGTTAGGGTTAGGGTTCGGGTTAGGGTTTTGTTTAGGGTAAGGGTTAGGGTTCGGTTTAGTGTTAGGGTTAGTGTTCGGGTTAGGGTTCGGTTTAGGGTTCGGGTTAAGGGTTAGGGTTAGGTTTAGGGTTAGGGTTCGGGTTAGGTTTAGGTTTAGGGTTCGGTTTAGGGTTCGGGTTAGGGTTAGGGTTAGGGTTCGGGTTAGGTTTCGGGTTAGAGTTAGGGGTTAGGGTTAGGGTTAGGTTTAGGGTTAGGTTTCGGGTTCGGGTTAGGGTTAGGGTTCGGGTTAGGGTTCGGGTTAGGTTTAGGGTTAGGGTTTGGTTAGGTTTAGGTTTCGGTTTAGGGTTAGGGTTAAGGTTAGGTTTCGGGTTAGGGTTTGGGTTCGGGTTAGGGTTGGGTTCGGGTTAGGTTTCGGGTTAGGGTTAGGGTTCGGGTTCGGGTTAGGGTTATGGTTCGGGTTTGGGTTAGTTTTAGGGTTCGGGTTAGGGTTAGGGTTCGGGTTCGGGTTAGGGTTAGGGTTTGGGTTAGGGTTAGGGTTAGGGTTAGGGTTCGTGTTAGGGTTCGGGTTAGGGGTCGGGTTAGGGTTAGGGTTAGGGTTGGGTTAGGGTTAGGGTTAGGGTTCGGGTTAGGGTTAGGGTTCGGTTTAGGGTTACTGTTAGGGTTAGGGTTAGGGTTAGGGTTCGGGTTACGGTTAGGGTTACGGTTACGGTTCGCGTTATGGTTAGTGTTATGTTTTGGATTCAGGTTCGGGGTAGGGTTAGGGATCGGGTTCGGGTTAGGGTTCTGGTTCGGGTTCGGGTTAGATGTTAGGGTTCGGGTTATGGTTAGGGTTAGGGTTCGGTTTAGGGTTAGGGTTAGGTTTAGGGTTAGGGTTGGGTTAGGGTTAGGGGTAAGGGTTAGGGTTAGGTTTAGGGTAAGGGTTCGGGTTAGGTTTAGGGTTAGGTTTCGGGTTAGGGTTCGGGTTAGGGTTACTGTTAGGGTTCGGGTTAGGGTTAGGGTTAGGATTAGGGTTAGGTTTTAGGGTTAGGGTTAGGGTTAGGGTTAGCGTTAGGGTTAGGGTTAGGGTTAGGGTTAGGGTTCGGGTTAGGGTTCGGGTTAGGGTTAGGAGTTAGGGTTAGGGTTAGGTTTAGGGTTAGGTTTCGGGTTCGGGTTAGGGTTAGGGTTCGTGTTAGGGTTCGGGTTAGGTTTAGGGTTAGGGTTCAGGTTAGGTTTAGGTTTCGGGTTAGGGTTATGGTTAGGGTTTGGGTTACGGTTAGGGTTCGGGTTCGGGAGAGTGTACGGGTTCTGGTTCGGGTTAGGGGTTAGGGTTCGGGTTAGGGTTAGGGTTAGGGTTCGGGTTAGGGTTCGGGTTAGGGTTAGTTTTATGTTTAGGTTTCGGGTTAGGGTTTGGGTTAGGGTTAGGGTTAGGGTTCGGGTTAGGTTTAGGGTTAGGCTTCGGGTTAGGGTTCGGGTTAGGTTTAGGGTAAGGGTTCGTGTTAGGGTTCAGGTTAGGGTTAGGGTTTGGGTTACGGTTAGGTTTAGGGTTAGAGTTAGGTTTAGTGTTAGGTTCGGGTTAGGGTTCGGGTTAGGGATAGGGTTAGGGTTCGGGTTAGGGTTCGGGTTAGGGTTAGGTTTCGGGTTAGGGTTAGGGTTAGGGTTAGCGTTCGGGTTAGGGTTCGGGTTAGGGTTTCGGGTTTGGGTTAGGGTTAGGGTTCGGGTTAGGGTTACGTTTAGGGTTAGAGTTAGGGTTAGGGTTAGGGTTCGGGTTAGGGTTAGGGTTAGGGTAAGGGTTAGGGTTAGGGGTTAGTGTTCAGGTTAGGGTTAGGGTTACGGTTCGGGTTAGGGTTCGGGTTAGGGTTAGGTTTAGGGTTTGGTTTAGGGTTAGGGTTAGGGTTAGGGTTAGATTAGGGTTTGGGTTAGAGGTTAGGGTTCGGGTTATGGTTAGGGTTAAGGTTCGGATTAGGGTTAGGGTTAGGGTTAGGGTTAGGGTTCGGGTTAGGGTTTTGTTTAGGGTAAGGGTTAGGGTTCGGTTTAGGGTTTAGGGTTAGGGTTCGGGTTAGGGTTCGGGTTAGGGTTCGGGTTAAGGGTTAGGGTTAGGTTTAGGGTTAGGGTTCGGGTTAGGTTTAGGTTTAGGGTTCGGGTTTGGGTTCGGGTTAGGGTTAGGGTTAGGGTTCGGGTAGGATTAGGGTTAGGGTTAGGGTTAGGTTTTAGGGTTAGGGTTAGGGTTAGGGTTAGGTTAGGGTTAGGGGTTTGGGTTAGGGTTAGGGTTAGGGTTAGGGTTAGGGTTAGGGTTCGGGTTCGGGTTAGTGTTAGGGTTTGGGTTAGGGTTCGGGTTAGGGTTCGGGTTAGGGTTCGGGGAAGGGTTCGGGTTAGGGTTAGGGTTAGGGTTCGGGTTAGGGTTCGGGTTCATGTTAGGGTTAGGGGTTAGTGTTCAGGTTAGGGTTAGCGTTAGGGTTCTGGTTAGGGTTCTGGTTTGGGTTAGGTTTAGGGTTAGTGTTCGGGTTAGGGTTAGGGCTTAGGGTAGGGTTAGGGTTAGGGTTCATGTTAGGGTTCGGGTTAGGGGTTGGGTTAGGGTTAGGGTTAGGGTTAGGGTTGGGTTAGGGTTAGGGTTAGGGTTTGGGTTAGGGTTAGGGATCGGGTTAGGGTTACGGTTAGGGTTAGGGTTAGGGTTAGGGTTAGGGTTAGGATTCGCGTTAGTGTTAGTGTTATGGTTTGGGTTCGGGTTCGGGGTAGGGTTAGGGTTCGGGTATGGGTTAGGGTTCGGGTTCGGGTTAGAGGTTAGGGTTCGGGTTAGGGTTAGGGTTAGGGTTCGGGTTCGGGTTAAGGTTAGAGTTAGGGTTAGGGTTAGGGTTAGGGTTCGGGTTAGGGTTAGGGTTAGGGTTGGGGTTAGGGTTCGGGTTAGGTTTAGGGTTAAGGGTTAGGGTTAGGTTTAGGGTTAGGTTTCGGGTTAGGTTTAGGGTTAGGTTTCTGGTGAGGGTTCGGTTTAGGGTTAGGGTTAGGTTTCGGGTTAGGGTTAGGGTTAGTGTTAGGGTTAGGTTTAGGTTTTAGGGTTAGGGTTAGGTTTAGGGTTAGGGTTAGGGGTTTGTGTTAGGGTTAGGGTTAGGGTTCGGATTCGGGTTCGGGTTAGGGTTAGGGTTCGGGTTAGGGTTCGGTTTAGGGTTTGGGTTAGGGTTCGGGTTAGGGTTTGGGTTAGGGTTCGGGTTAGGGTTAGGGTTAGGGTTAGGGTTCGTGTTCGGGTTAGGGTTAGGGTTCGGGTTAGGGTTAGGTTTAGGGTTCAGGTTAGGGTACGGGTTTGGTTTAGGGTTAGGGTAAGGGTTCGGTTTAGGGTTAGGTTTTGGGTTAGGGTTAGGGTTAGGGTTAGGTTTAGGGATAGGGTTGGGTTTAGGGTTAGGGTTCGGGTTAGGGTTCGGGTTAGGGTTAGGGTTAGGGTTCGGTTTAGGGTTCGGGTTAGGGTTAGGGTTAGTGTTCGGTTTGGGTTAGGTTTAGGGTTAGAGTTAGGGTTAGTGTTAGGGTTCGGTTTAGGATTAGGGTTAGGTTTAGGTTTAGGGTTAGGGTTAGGTTTAGGGTTCGGGTTCGGGTTCGGGTTTGGGTTAGGGTTCGGGTTCGGGTTAGGGTTCGGGTTCGGTTAAGGGTTCGGGTTCGGGTTAGGGTTAGGGGTTAGTGTTCAGGTTAGGGTTAGGGTTAGGGTTCGGGTTAGGGTTAGGGTTAGGGTTCGGGTTAGGGTTAGGGTTAGAGTTAGTGTTAGGGTTAGGGTTCGGGTTACGGTTAGGGGTTAGGGTAGGGTTAGGGTTAGGGTTAGGGTTCGGGTTAGGGTTCGGGTTAGGGTTCAGGTTAGGGTTAGGGTTCGGGTTACGGTTAGGTTTAGGGTTAGAATTAAGTTTAGGTTTAGGGTCGGGTTAGGTTTCGGGTTAGGGATAGGGTTAGGGTTCGGGTTAGGGTTCGGGTTAGGGTTAGGTTTAGGGTTAGAGTTAGGGTTAAGGTTAGGGTTCGGGTTAGGGTTAGGGTTCGGGTTCGGGTTAGGGTTAGGGTTCGGGTTAGGTTTCGGGTTAGGGTTCGGATTAGGTTTCGGGTTAGGGTTCGGGTTAGGTTTCGGGTTAGGGTTAGGGTTAGGGTTAGGGTTCGGGTTCGTGTTAGGGTTAGGGTTCGGAGTAGGGTTAGGGTTAGGGTTCGGGTTAGGATTAGGGTTAGGGTTCGGGTTAGGGTTAAGTTTAGGGTTCGGGTTCGTGTTTGGGTTAGGTTTCGGGTTCGCGTTAGGGTTGGTGTTCGGGTTAGGGTTCGGGTTCGGGTTAGGGTTGGGGTTAAGGTTAGGGTTAGGTTTAGGGTTAGGGTTCGGGTTCGGTTTAGGGTTAGGGTTCGGGTTAGGGTTCGGTTTAGGCTTCGGGTTAGGGTTCGGGTTAGGGTACGGGTTAGTGTTAGGGTTAGGGTTCGGGTTAGGGTTAGGGTTCGGGTTAGGTTTAGAGTTAGGGTTCGGGTTAGGGATCGAGTTCGGGTTAGGGTTCGGGTTCGGGTTAGGGTTAGGGTTAGGGTTCGGGTTAGGGTTAGGATTAGGGTTAGGGTTCGGGTTCGGGTTAGGGTTCGGGTTCGGGTTAGGGTTAGGGTTAGGGTTAGGTTTAGGGTTAGGGTTCGTGTAAGGGTTAGGGTTAGGGTTAATGTTCGGATTAGGGTTAGGTTTAGGGTTAGGGTTAGGTTTCGGGTTAGGTTTAGGGTTAGGGTTAGGGTTCGGGTTAGGGTTCGGGTTAGAGTTAGGGTTAGGTTTAGGTTTAGGGTTGGGTTTAGGGTTAGGGTTCGGGTTAGGGTTCGGGTTAGGGTTAGGGGTAGGGTTCGGGTTAGGGTTCGGGTTAGGGTTAGGGTTCGTGTTAGGGTTAGGGTTAGGGTTAGGGTTAGGTTTCGGGTTAGGGTTCGGGTTAGGGTTCGTGTTAGGGTTAGGGTTAGGGTTCGGGTTAGTGTTAGGTTTAGGGTTAGAGTTAGGGTTAGGATTAGGGATCGGGTTAGGGTTAGGGTTAGGGTTAGGTTTAGGGTTCAGTTTAGGGTTAGGTTTAGGGTTCGTGTTTGGTTCGGGTTTGGGTTAGGTTCGGGTTGGGGTTAGGGTTCGGGTTCGGGTTAGGGTTCGGGTTCGGGTTAGGGTTAGGGGTTAGTGTTCAGGTTAGGTTTAGGGTAAGGGTTCGGGTTAGGGTTAGGGTTAGGGTTCGGATTAGGGTTAGGGTTAGGGTTAGGGTTAGGGTTCGGGTTACGGTTAGGGGTTAGGTTGGGTTAGGGTTAGTGTTAGGGTTCGGGTTAGGGTTAGGGTTAGGGTTAAGGTTAGGGTTAGGTTTCGGGTTACGGTTATGGTTAGGGTTAGGGTTCGCGTTAAGGTTAGTGTCATGGTTTGGGTTCGGGTTCGGGGTAGGGTTAGGGTTCGGGTTCGGGTTAGGGTTCGGTTTCGGGTTCGGGTTAGAGGTTAGGTTTCGGGTTAGGGTTAGGGTTAGGGTTAGGGTTAGGGTTCGGGTTAGGGTTTGGGTTAGGGTTAGGGTTAGGGTTCGGGTTAGGGTTAGGGTTAGGTTTCGGGTTCGGTTTAGGGTTAGGGTTCGGGTTAGGGTTCGGGTTAGGGTTAGGGTTAGGTTTCAGGTTAGGTTTAAGTTTCGGGTTAGGGTTAGGGTTAGGGTTAGTGTTCGGGTTAGGGTTAGGGTTAGGGTTCGGGTTAGGGTTAGGGTTAGGGTTCGGGTTCAGGTTAGGTTTAGGGTTCGGGTTAGGGTTCGGGTTAGGGTTCGGATTAGGGTTCGGGTTAGGGTTCGTGTTAGGGTTCGGGTTAGGGTTAGGGTTAGGGTTCGGGTTCGGTTTAGGGTTAGGGTTCGGGTTAGGGTTAGGGTTCAGGTTAGGGTTCGGGTTCGGTTTAGGGATAGGGTTAGGGTTCGGTTTAGTGTTAGGGTTAGGGTTAGGGTTAGGGTTAGGGTTCGGGTTAGGGTTCGCGTTAGGTTTCGGGTTAGGGTTAGGGTTAGGTTTAGGGTTAGGGTTCGGGTTAGGGTTAGGGTTAGGGTTCGAGTTAGGGTTGGGTTCTGGGTTAGGGTTAGGGGTTAGGGTTAGTGTTAGGGTTAGAGTTAGGGTTCGGGTTAGGGTTCGTGTTGGGGTTAGGTTTAGGGTTAGGGTTTGGTTAGGTTTAGGTTTCGGTTTAGGGTTAGGGTTAAGGTTAGGTTTCGGGTTAGGGTTCGGGTTAGGGTTAGGGTTAGGGTTCGGGTTAGGGTTAGGGTTAGGGTTAAGGTTAGGGTTAGGTTTCGGGTTACGGTTAGGGTTAGGGTTAGGGTTCGCGTTAAGGTTAGTGTTATGGTTTGGGTTCGGGTTCGGGGTAGGGTTAGGGTTCGGGTTCGGGTTAGGGTTCGGTTTCGGGTTTCGGGTTTGGGTTAGGGTTAGGGTTCGGGTTAGGGTTACGTTTAGGGTTAGAGTTAGGGTTAGGGTTAGGGTTCGGGTTAGGGTTAGGGTTAGGGTAAGGGTTAGGGTTCGGGTTAGGGTTAGGTTTAGGGTTCGGGTTCGGTTTCGGGTTTGGGTTAGGGTTCGGGTTCGGGTTAGGGTTCGGGTTCGGGTTAGGGTTCGGGTTCGGTTTAGGGTTAGGGGTTAGTGTTCAGGTTAGGGTTAGGGTTACGGTTCGGGTTAGGGTTCGGGTTAGGGTTAGGTTTAGGGTTTGGTTTAGGGTTAGGGTTAGGGTTAGGGTTAGATTAGGGTTCGGGTTAGAGGTTAGGGTTCGGGTTATGGTTAGGGTTAAGGTTCGGATTAGGGTTAGGGTTAGGGTTAGGGTTAGGGTTCGGGTTAGGGTTTTGTTTAGGGTAAGGGTTAGGGTTCGGTTTAGGGTTAGGGTTAGGGTTCGGGTTAGGGTTCGGGTTAGGGTTAGGGTTAGGGTTCGGGTAGCATTAGGGTTAGGGTTAGGGTTAGGTTTTAGGGTTAGGGTTAGGGTTAGGGTTAGGGTAGGGTTAGGGATTTGGGTTAGGGTTAGGGTTAGGGTTAGGGTTAGGGTTAGGGTTCGGGTTCGGGTTAGGGTTAGAGTTTGGGTTAGGGTTCGGGTTAGGGTTCGGGTTATGGTTCGGGGAAGGGTTCGGGTTAGGGTTAGGGTTAGGGTTCGTGTTAGGGTTCGGGTTCGTGTTAGGGTTAGGGGTTAGTGTTCAGGTTAGGTTTAGGGTTAGGGTTCTGGTTAGGTTTCAGGTTTGGGTTAGGTTTAGGGTTAGTGTTCGGGTTAGGGTAAGGGCTTAGGGTAGGGTTAGGGTTAGGGTTCATGTTAGGGTTCGGGTTAGGGGTTGGGTTAGGGTTAGGGTTAGGGTTAGGGTTGGGTTAGGGTTAGGGTTAGGGTTTGGGTTAGGGTTAGGGTTCGGGTTAGGGTTACGGATAGGGTTAGGGTTAGGGTTAGGGTTAGGGTTAGGGTTAGGATTCGCGTTAGTGTTAGTGTTATGGTTTGGGTTCGGGTTCGGGGTAGGGTTAGGGTTCGGGTATGGGTTAGGGTTCGGGTTCGGGTTAGAGGTTAGGGTTCGGGTTAGGGTTAGGTTTAGGGTTCGGGTTCGGGTTAAGGTTAGTGTTAGGGTTAGGGTTAGGGTTAGGGTTCGGGTTAGGGTTAGGGTTAGGGTTGGGGTTAGGGTTCGGGTTAGGTTTAGGGGTAAGGGTTAGGGTTAGGTTTAGGGTTAGGTTTCGGGTTAGGTTTAGGGTTAGGTTTCTGGTGAGGGTTCGGGTTAGGGTTAGGGTTAGGGTTCGGGTTAGGGTTAGGGTTAGGGTTAGGGTTAGGTTTAGGTTTTAGGGTTAGGGTTAGGGTTAGGGTTAGGGTTATGGGTTTGTGTTAGGGTTAGGGTTAGGGTTCGGGTTCGGGTTCGGGTTAGGGTTAGGGTTCGGGTTAGGGTTCGGTTTAGGGTTTGGGTTACGGTTCGGGTTAGGGTTTGGGTTAGGGTTCGGGTTAGGGTTAGGGTTAGGGTTAGGGTTCGGGTTCGGGTTAGGGTTAGGGTTCGGGTTAGGGTTAGGTTTAGGGTTCAGGTTAGGGTACGGGTTTGGTTTAGGGTTAGGGTAAGGGTTCGGTTTAGGGTTAGGTTTAGGGTTAGGGTTCAGTTTAGGGTTAGGTTTAGGGTTCGGGTTTGGGTTAGGTTTCGGGTTGGGGTTAGGGTTCGGGTTCGGGTTAGGGTTAGGTTTCGGGTTAGGTTTCGGGTTAGGGTTCGGATTAGGTTTCGGGTTAGGTTTCGGGTTAGGTTTCGGGTTAGGGTTAGGGTTAGGGTTAGGGTTCGGGTTCGGGTTAGGGTTAGGGTTCGGGGTAGGGTTAGGGTTAGGGTTCGGGTTAGGATTAGGGTTAGGGTTCGGGTTAGGGTTAAGTTTAGGGTTCGGGTTCGTGTTTGGGTTAGGTTTCGGGTTCGGGTTAGGGTTGGTTTTCGGGTTAGGGTTCCGGTTCGGGTTAGGGTTAGGGGTTAAGGTTAGGGTTAGGTTTAGGGTTAGGGTTCGGGTTCGGTTTAGGGTTAGGGTTCGGGTTAGGGTTCGGTTTAGGCTTCGGGTCAGGGTTCGGGTTAGGGTACGGGTTAGTGTTAGGGTTAGGGTTCGGGTTAGGGTTAGGGTTCGGGTTAGGTTTAGAGTTAGGGTTCGGGTTAGGGTTCGAGTTCGGGTTAGGGTTCGTGTTCGGGTTAGGGTTAGGGTTAGGGTTCGGGTTAGGGTTAGGATTAGGGTTAGGGTTCGGGTTCGGGTTAGGGTTCGGGTTCGGGTTAGGGTTAGGGTTAGGGTTAGGTTTAGGGTTAGGGTTCGTGTAAGGGTTAGGTTTAGGGTTAGGGTTCGGATTAGGGTTAGGTTTAGGGTTAGGGTTAGATTTCGGGTTAGGTTTAGGGTTAGGGTTAGGGTTCGGGTTAGGGTTCGGGTTAGAGTTAGGGTTAGGTTTAGGTTTAGGGTTGGGTTTAGGGTTAGGGTTCGGGTTAGGGTTCGGGTTAGGGTTAGGGGTAGGGTTCGGGTTAGGGTTCGGGTTAGGTTTAGGGTTCGTGTTAGGGTTAGGGTTAGGGTTAGGGTTAGGGTTAAGTTTCGGGTTAGGGTTCGGGTTAGGGTTCGTGTTAGGGTTAGGGTTAGGGTTCGGGTTAGTGTTAGGTTTAGGGTTAGAGTTAGGGTTAGGATTAGGGATCGGGTTAGGGTTAGGGTTAGGGTTAGGTTTAGGGTTCAGTTTAGGGTTAGGTTTAGGGTTCGGGTTTGGTTCGGGTTTGGGTTAGGTTTCGGGTTGGGGTTAGGGTTCGGGTTCGGGTTAGGGTTCGGGTTCGGGTTAGGGTTAGGGGTTAGTGTTCAGGTTAGGTTTAGGGTAAGGGTTCGGGTTAGGGTTAGGGTTAGGGTTCGGGTTAGGTTTAGGGTTAGGGTTAGGGTTAGGGTTCGGGTTACGGTTAGGGGTTAGGTTAGGGTTAGGGTTAGTGTTAGGGTTCGTGTTAGGGTTAGGGTTAGGGTTAAGGTTAGGGTTAGGTTTCGGGTTACGGTTAGGGTTAGGGTTAGGGTTCGCGTTAAGGTTAGTGTTATGGTTTGGGTTCGGGTTCGGGGTAGGGTTAGGGTTCGGGTTAGGGTTCGGGTTAGGGTTAGGTTTCGGGTTAGGGTTAGGGTTAGGGTTAGGGTTCGGGTTAGGGTTCGGGTTAGGGTTTCGGGTTTGGGTTAGGGTTAGGGTTCGGGTTAGGGTTACGTTTAGGGTTAGAGTTAGGGTTAGGGTTAGGGTTCGGGTTAGGGTTAGGGTTAGGGTAAGGGTTAGGGTTCGGGTTAGGGTTAGGTTTAGGGTTCGGGTTCGGTTTCGGGTTTGGGTTAGGGTTCGGGTTCGGGTTAGGGTTCGGGTTCGGGTTAGGGTTCGGGTTCGGTTTAGGGTTAGGGGTTAGTGTTCAGGTTAGGGTTAGGGTTACGGTTCGGGTTAGGGTTCGGGTTAGGGTTAGGTTTAGTGTTTGTTTTAGGGTTAGGGTTAGGGTTAGGGTTAGATTAGGGTTCGGGTTAGAGGTTAGGGTTCGGGTTATGGTTAGGGTTAAGGTTCGGATTAGGGTTAGGGTTAGGGTTAGGGTTAGGGTTCGGGTTAGGGTTTTGTTTAGGGTAAGGGTTAGGGTTCGGTTTAGGGTTAGGGTTAGGGTTCGGGTTAGGGTTCGGGTTAGGGTTCGGGTTAAGGGTTAGGGTTAGGTTTAGGGTTAGGGTTCGGGTTAGGTTTAGGTTTAGGGTTCGGGTTAGGGTTCGGGTTAGGGTTAGGGTTAGGGTTCGGGTAGGATTAGGGTTAGGGTTAGGGTTAGGTTTTAGGGTTAGGGTTAGGGTTAGGGTTAGGGTAGGGTTAGGGATTTGGGTTAGGGTTAGGGTTAGGGCTAGGTTTCGGGTTCGGGTTAGGGTTAGAGTTTGGGTTAGGGTTCGGGTTAGGGTTCGGGTTAGGGTTCGGGGAAGGGTTCGGGTTAGGGTTAGGGTTAGGGTTCGGGTTAGGGTTCGGGTTCGTGTTAGGGTTAGGGGTTAGTGTTCAGGTTAGGGTTAGGGTTAGGGTTCTGGTTAGGGTTCGGGTTTGGGTTAGGTTTAGGGTTAGTGTTCGGGTTAGGGTTAGGGCTTAGGGTAGGGTTAGGGTTAGGGTTCATGTTAGGGTTCGGGTTAGGGGTTGGGTTAGGGTTAGGGTTAGGGTTAGGGTTGGGTTAGGGTTAGGGTTAGGGTTTGGGTTAGGGTTAGGGTTCGGGTTAGGGTTACGGTTAGGGTTAGGTTTAGGGTTAGGGTTAGGGTTAGGGTTAGGATTCGCGTTAGTGTTAGTGTTATGGTTTGGGTTCGGGTTCGGGGTAGGGTTAGGGTTAGGGTTCGGGTTAGGATTAGGGTTAGGGTTCGGGTTAGGGTTAAGTTTAGTGTTCGGGTTCGTGTTTGGGTTAGGTTTCGGGTTCGGGTTAGGGTTGGTGTTCGGGTTAGGGTTCCGGTTCGGGTTAGGGTTAGGGGTTAAGGTTAGGGTTAGGTTTAGGGTTAGGGTTCGGGTTCGGTTTAGGGTTAGGGTTCGGGTTAGGGTTCGGTTTAGGCTTCGGGTCAGGGTTCGGGTTAGGGTACGGGTTAGTGTTAGGGTTAGGGTTCGGGTTAGGGTTAGGGTTCGGGTTAGGTTTAGAGTTAGGGTTCGGGTTAGGGTTCGAGTTCGGGTTAGGGTTCGGGTTCGGGTTAGGGTTAGGGTTAGGGTTCGGGTTAGGGTTAGGATTAGGGTTAGGGTTCGGGTTCGGGTTCGGGTTCGGGTTCGGGTTAGGGTTAGGGTTAGGGTTAGGTTTAGGTTTAGGGTTCGTGTAAGGGTTAGGGATAGGGTTAGGGTTCGGATTAGGGTTAGGTTTAGGGTTAGGGTTAGGTTTCGGGTTAGGTTTAGGGTTAGGGTTAGGGTTCGGGTTAGGGTTCGGGTTAGGGTTAGGGTTAGGTTTAGGTTTAGGGTTGGGTTAAGGGTTAGGGTTCGGGTTAGGGTTCGGGTTAGGGTTAGGGGTAGGGTTCGGGTTAGTTTTCGGGTTAGGGTTAGGGTTCGTGTTAGGGTTAGGGTTAGGGTTAGGGTTAGGTTTCGGGTTAGGGTTCGGGTTAGGGTTCGTGTTAGGGTTAGGGTTAGGGTTCGGGTTAGTGTTAGGTTTAGGGTTAGAGTTAGGGTTAGGGTTAGGGTTCGGGTTAGGGTAGGGT